>SNQJ01S0021425.1:86814-106453 GCA_010110895.2 Picea sitchensis | reverse complement strand
AAATGGATATTATAGTATAAAATGGAAAGTTGTCGTGGTGCAGTTTCTGAATCACTGGATATTTGACTCGTGGAAATTCCTTTCGCTGCTAGCTGCAGCGATACTTTTGATAATCACCTGCTTGGAGACGTACTGTTCTGTCTTTTCATTCTCCCTAGTTAGCCCACTTCCTTCCTGGTTAAATATTAGTGTAATATTTAGTGTTGTCTTTTCATTCTCATAACTTTCTTTGTGAATTTGATGAAAATTTCAGATCAACCATAAATAACAAAGATTTGAATATCAAAGTTGTTTTAAGGCTGTAACTGTTAAAAAAAAAATAAAAAAAAATTAAAAGTTTAAAGTTTTTTATTTTTATATTTCTTTTTAATTTTATTTATTGGAGGTATTTGAGATATAAAGATTTTTTCAAGTTTTGCATTTTAAAAAAAGATTTGTACTTAGAGAGATTTGATCCTTTTGGAGCATAATAGATACTCACTTAAGATGGATCTACCCTGATTCTAACATCAAAACTTTAGATCATTATTAATATGTTTATGTAGATGTTTTAGATAAAATTGATCATTTGAAATTTCATCAATATGTATATGTTTTAGATGAATCTGATGATTTGAAATTTACAAAGTATCATTTTTAAAATACTATAAGCAACAGTATCCCTATAATAAATAATAAATAGTAATGATCAATTTCATCTTTTCATATGGATAATATGAGAAAAAAAATTGTCTCTTTTTATTTCCAATATTAATAGTTTTTTTCTCCAATCTCATATGTCTCTCATAATTCTATTTACATTTTATTCCATACTTTTATTTTAATGCATTGCATATGTATTCTAAATATCTTAACATATATATAATATTATAAAAGTTTTAGTGTGCAAATACTAATAGATGAATCATACCCAACCAAACAAATTAGTAAAATTCCACTTATAATAGGTAATTTGAAATTGTTTCCATTGTGTTATTGTTAAAGTCACTTGACTTGATAACTTACACTATTTGGGTGTTCAAAACACTATTTGGGTATTGAAATCAATGTACCAGATCAATTTGCTTGGTATTGTTTCTTTTGGGAATGCATTGAATAATTTTTCATTGTATTACCAGTGAAATCAATGCACTTTATTGTTTTTTGTTAAAATCAATACAAATACTTGATTAATTCTAAATCATTTTTCATTTTTATAATCACTAAATCAATTTGCATCATATTGTTTTACATTATGTCATTATTGAACCAATGCAACTAATTGCTCTAAATCATTTTTCATTATATCATCTCTAAAATAAACAAACCTTATTGTTTTGTGTTATATCATTGCCGAAATCAATGTAATTACTTAACATTGCAATTCTCTAATTGCTCTTGATCTTTTTTTATTATATCATTACTGAAATCAATATCTTATTGTTTTGTGTTATAGCATCACTGAAATCAATATGATTACTCAATGATTGATATTACATTATTTCTTGGTTTCCATGATGAAAACATATCAATAATACAAAACTTCGTTCGACTATGCCTAGGAACAAAATTCTATAAATAAATTATACTATGGAAAAACATATTATTACTTTGTATCTGCTCTTACGTCTCCTTAAACAATCCATCTACTGCACTAATTAGGGCACTTGGGGATGCCTTCCTTGGTCTTCTAGTTGTTGTAGAAAGGGTACAATTATTTTTTCCTAAATATCTCGAGAGGAACATAGAGACACTTTGCAAGGCACTTTTGATAAAAGAACAATCCATCTACTGCACTAATTAGGGCACTTGGGGATGCCTTCCTTGGTCTTCTAGTTGTTGTAGAAAGGGTACAATTATTTTTTCCTAAATATCTCGAGAGGAACATAGATAAATCCCTTTCCACCAATCTACGTGTGGGCTTCTTAATAATTTTTTGTATTATAATTGTTTCATATAAAACAAGTATGCAAATAGATCAAACCTAAGGGAAGAAGATTTCCTTCACCATACTTTCCCTAAAATCAATGGAGTAGTCATCAATTAAATTTGAAAAAAATACAACATCTAACCATATAGTAGAGTGTAGAAGTAGTGAATTATTGATTAATCTAAGTGAATGTCATGTATTTATAATATATAGGACGGATCTACAAATGAATCATTAGGATAAAATCAACTAATGAAGTTATATTTTAATATTGGTTGACTTCACAGAGCTTCATCAACTTAATGAAGTTTCCCTAGGAGGGAATAAACAAATTACATTGTGTGCATTAAACATCCTCCATAATTTTATATAATTTTATATTCTTTAGTAATTTTTTATTTAAACCTTTAATTTGAGCAACTGTATTAAGATTAATTACTTGATTATTTTACATCATTTTTATTGTATTATCATTGAGATTAATGCAAAATATTGTTTTATATTATGTCATTTTTGAATCAATGTAATTAATTGCTCTAAATAATTTTTCATTGTATTATCTTTGAAATAAATGCACCTTATTGTTTTGTGTTATATCGTTGCTAAAATGAATGTTACTAGCTAATGCTTATGTGCTTTATCATTGTTGAAATCATTACCACTATGATTCCTTGATTACTCTCAATCATTTTTTATTATATCATCACTAAAATGATAAACCCTATTGTTTTGTGTGATATCATTATTGAAATCAATGTATCTACTCAATGATTGATATTGCATTCTTTCTTGGTTTCCATGCTTGGAACGTATAAATAGTGTAAAACATTGTTGGGATTATGCCTAGGACTAAATGTGCATAAATGGGTTTGACTATTGCGAACTATATTACTAGTTTGTGTTTTCTCATAAGCCTCCTTAAATGATCCATCCAAGGAATCAATTAGGATCTTTTAGATATGATAGATGGCTTATCAATTTAATGAATGTAGGCAATGCATAAATATGGATATTACACATTTTTCCCTTGTTAGTTTCCTTCGCTCCAAATATGTATCTATAATGCAAGAAAGGATTTGTATACCAAACAAAAGATGCATCGTTAGTATCGTTGAAATATTGGTTGTCATTGATGTTGACCCTTGAAGAAGTCTAGTAGCCCCAAAGGTATGGTTATGGAAATCGAAGTTGATCAAGGAAAAAGGTCATGAAGGACAGTGTAAATGCAAGTAACTCACTCATGGATGGATAGTCCTCATCATGCCATTTACGATGATAGGTGGTACGCCATTGTTATAGAACAAATTTCCACACTCCATGCATATTACTTTGATGGCCTTCCATTTCTCTCAACAGACTTAATTTCCCATTTTTGCTCACTCCAAAGTAAAAAATACAATTTTTTGTCCATACACATTGTTAAGACCTAAATAGTGGTACATTACCCCTTAATTGGGGAATATTACATTAATATTGTTATTTTATTTATGTCGGCTTGGGTCCATTAGTTGTAATTGTACCTCTTAGTCTCTTATATATACCAAGGAGACCTTTTCATTTGGAATCATTTTGTATTTGTAAATTTATGTGGTGTATAAGAAAGTTTCCCTCTCGAAGAGGCTTATTATCTGAAATTCTCTCTTTTTCAAGCCATTGAGTACTTATTCTGAGGTTTTTTATGCCATTTTGATATTTGGTTCTTAACATTTGGTATCAGAGCTCAAGTTCTTGGGGTTTTGTTGCTTCATCTGAGACACCTTGGAATTTTAGCTATAAATTTTTACTACGACGTTTCAAAAGGAACCCCTTAGAGGATATTTAACAGACATATCAAGGTACATGGGATTCAAATTTCATCTCCTGAAGCCTTATAATTTCAAAGATATAGCCTTTGTAAGATAGAGTTTTGGAACCATCTTGAATTTAGCCAATGCATAATTTTCGCTACAAAATGTTTTTTTTGATGTTTCAAACCATAAAACGCAGAGGATATTCAGAGAAATTATCAAGGTATCTATGATAAAAATTTCAACTTTTGGGTCATCCTAATTTTGTAGATACACCCTGTGTAAGATAGGGTAGTTGACTAGTCATATTAATTAGTGTCAAACAAGTGTCCCAGGTAAAATAATGATATCTTTTTCAATGAGTATCCAAATTAAGTGAGATCAGTTGCATTGGATAGTGGACAGTCTGTAGTATTTTTGGTGAAATTTTCATAATCGAATATTAGATATTGTGCTCTTGGCACGCTTTACAAGTACGCTCTCCTGGAAGGGCCAAAAATCAGCAAGGTGTGGGGAAGTTATCATAACTTCCACTTGGAACATCCAATTTTTATCAGACCTGTGGATTTGCAGAGAAGACGTATCAGAGAACTACAAAATGGAGTTTTTAGACCCAGAAGGGCCAACATTTTAGAGATACAACAAAATAAATATTGTCTATCAGAACCACCTTGAAATCAAGGTTTAAAAGTGATACTTGGCCAACATGCCACCAAAAAAGGGAACTTCTACACCAAACAATCCTTCATATAGTCCTACTTGGACTCTTGATGAAGGTTAAGAAATGCACAAGGACATAAATGATTTACAAAATAAGACAATAACAAAATATGAACTACAAGGGATGATGGATTCAACTTAAGCTAAGTTTGAGGCAATAATGGATACTAAGATGGATGCTTTAAAAAGGGATATCATGGAAGGATTGAAAATTTTACTAATAGAGAGGCCACCTGAAAGTGAAAATGTGTCCCATGAAATTCATGATGAGGACACAAGGAAGATGAATAAACACTGGAGAAACTCCAACTTTGGGTTGAAGACCAACCCCTTTGCTAAGATTGATATGCGGAAGTTTGATGGAAAGGATCAAATCACATGGATACTTTAGATGGAACAGTTCTTTGATCTACATGATGTGCCACAGACACAAAATGTACGGATTGCTTCTTTATATTTAGAACCCAATCAATTTGTGTGGTATCGATGGCTTTTTTTTTCGCAAATCACTTGTCCCTTAGACAATTTTCACTGAAGAAATGATAGCACACTATGAGGGTACAAGGAGAAATACCTTCTTTAGCCAATTGATAAATCTCAATCAAAAGGGTTCATTTGTGAAGAACATTGAGAACTTTCAAAGATTGAATATAAAGCTGACAATTATTCCAGATGAGCACCCGATTAATGTATTAATAGAAAATTTAAAGGAAAACATTCAACATGAGATTCTCCTTTGGGAACCCAAATCATTGGAGAATGTGTTCAGGGTTGCGAGAAATGTTGAAAGTAAAAATATGGCTATGGCTACTTGATCTGGATTATTTTCGGCACGAAATGAGATCGGAGATATAATAAAGAAATGCACAGAGATATCACAGATATTCAATAATATAACAAAAATGTATCAGAGATGCAACCATAAACACAGATATACAGTAATACACAATTTCTGTTAATGAAAGAAATGTACAAAGACTGTAAAAATACAGAGTGAAAGACTCGCTAGAATGTTGGCAACTTATCTCTGAGAAGAGATGTGACAGCTACTCGGATTCGCAAGAAGATGGTTACAATGAGGCTCTGAAGGCCTTTTTACAATAAACAAGAATGCCAAAAACCCTAGACATCCAAAAACTTAACCCTAGGAGATGAAGCGCCAAAAGTCATGTGGGCCCCGTTTGGGTAAGTGAGTACATCAACTTCCCGGGGTCGTAACTTTTGCATACGATCTCCATTTTAGGCGTGTGATAGCTCGTTGGAAAGGCATTGTCGAGAAGATTCATTTTGGGGGCTCAATTATTCTTTTTACTATCATTGAGGACCTCTATCTCAAAAAACCTTCATTTGGGCCCTCAAAATGGCCCCGAAAGTTAAAAACTGCTAAAAATAGTAAATTGCCAAAATTGCCAGAAAATTGTTTTGAGCCAGTCGAAAAAGGTTGGTGGACACCGATATCCACCTCGATCACTACTAGAAGGACCAATCCTAACATCTATCGACAGAATAATGTTCCTTCTTTTAAAAAACCTCAACCTACAAGGTTGACACCTCAACAATTGGAGGAAAGAAAAGAAAAAGGTCTATTCTTTAATTGTGACAACAAGTACAGTAAGAGACACAAGTGTGGTGAGAAGGAATTGTTCTAGATAGATTGTGAAGAGGAAGAAGAACAAGAACAAGAACAAAAACCATCTCAAGATGAAAATGTAGAAGAGATTTCTTCTGAAGAGTTGACTCCCATGATATCATGTAATGCATTGGATGGAATTAGCACTCCTTAAACCCTCAAGATCGAAGGATATATCAAAAATAAAAAGTTAGTAGTCCTAATTGATTCTCGTAGTACTCAATTGTTTTATATATCCAACGCCATAGTTTCAAGTAATGATTGCAAATGGAGGAACTATCAATTTCTCAGGAAAATGCCATAAAATCAATATTACTATGGGGAATGTGTATTGAATAGTCCAATTATTTCTATACCCATGGGTGGTGTTGATGTCGTACTAGGAGTCCAATAGTTACAATCATTGGGAACAATGGGTTTTAATTTTCAAGAACTTTTCATAAAATTTTCAATGGAAGGAAAGGAAATTGAGTTAAGGGGTATCACAAGGAAACCTAGTAAGGTGATAAGCTCTAATGGAATGACACAATTATTGAAAAAAGGGCATCAAGGTGTAATTGTACAACTATGCTCACTAGATGTTCAAACATCTAAGCCATCTATTCCCCTAGATATCTAGGGGATCATTGATAAGCATTACAATGTATTTGAAGATATTCCCAGAGGTCTTACACACACTCAAAATCATGATCATTCTATTCACCTAATTCCTAGGAGTGTTCCTCCTAACATCGGGCCTTACAGATACCCTTACGCCCAAAAGAGTTAAATTGAGCATATGGTTGAAGAAATGTTAGAAGCTGGAATTATTAGACCTAGCCAAAGTTCTTATTCTGCATCGGTGGTCATGGTATGCAAGAAAGAGGTCTCATGGTATATGTGTCTAGATTATAGAGATCTCAACAAGATCACTATTAAAGATAATTTTTCCATTACCGTCATTGATGAATTGTTGGATGAACTGCATGGAGCAATCTACTTCACAAAGTTGGATCTTCGTTCAGGGTATCATCAGATTAGAATGAAGGAAGTAGATATCCCAAAAACAACATTCTGAACTCATGAAGGCCATTATGAATATTTGGTCATGAATTTTGGACTTACAAATGCACCTTCCACATTCCAAGGGTTGATGAATCCCATTTTCAATCCCTTCCTTCGAAAATTTTTATCAATATTTTTTGACGATATAATAATGTATAACAAGTCTTGGGCGGATCATGTTCGACATGTACACAAGGTGCTAAAACTACTAAAGGAGAAACAACTATATTCCAAACCATCCAAATGTTTATTTGGGGTAAAGGAGGTAGAGTATTTGGGTCATATTGTATCTCATGAAGGTGTCAAGGTAGATCCTAACAAGAATAATGACATGATGGACTGGTCGATTCCCAAAACATTGAAGAATCTTAGAGGATTTTTGGGTTTGATAGGTTACTACCACAAATTTGTTTGGAAATATGGAAGAATAACATCACCTTTAATGATTTTAACTAAGAAGGATGCATTTTCATGGACTCCAAAAGAAACTCAATCTTTTGAACAACTTAAAAAGATGATGTGCAAAGCTCATGTCTTGACCACACTAGACTTCACAAAAACCTTTATTGTGGAATGTGATGCCTCGAGAAATGACATTAGTGTTGTTCTAATGCAAGAAGGAATTCCTCTTTCTTTTGAAAGTCGACCACTCAAGGGAAAGTACTTACACAAACACATTTATGAGAAGGAAATGATGTAAATACTACATAGATTGAAGAAACGGTGCCCTTACCTAATAGGTAGGCACTTCAAGGTCAAAACAGATCATGATAGTCTTAAATACTTCTTCAAACAAAAAATATCTTCAGAAGAACAACAAAAATGTGTGACCAAGATGTTGGGTTATGGTTTTGAAATAATCTACAAAAAAGGGAAGAAAATTTTTGTGGCAGATGCACTCTCAAGCAATGATGAAGATGTTGAGGCCTTTCTTTGTGCTATCTCAATCATCCAACCCGATTGGATAATAGAAGCGAGGGATGAATCGAATAATGACAAAAACGTGTGGATTCTCATTCAAAGGTTGCAGCAGGATTCCAGTGCATCAGTTACATTTACATGGAAAAATGATTCATTATGGTACACAGATCGATTATATTTATGGAAGAAATCCCAAATCAAAGAAAAGATAATCCTGGAATTGCACACCTCTCCGGTAGGAGGGCACTCTGGATTTTTGAAAACCTACCATAGGGTCAAGAAGGATTTTTTGGGGGATGGCCTTAAAATTGATGTTTAATATTTTGTGGCAGAATGTTTGGTTTGCCAACAAAATAAGATGGAAAAAATTAAGATCCCAGGTCTTTTACAACCATTAGCCATCTCAAGTCAGCTCTGGGAGGAGGTTTGCATCAATTTAATCATAGGGTTACCGAATTCTAAAGAAAAGAGTGTCATCATGGTGATCGTTGATAAACTGACCAAGTACACACACTTTTGTGCACTCCGTCATCCTTTCAAATCTAGTACAATTTCCATCGCATTCACGGAGATAATTCAAAAGCTACATGGAAGCCTAAAGATTATTGTAAGTGCCAGAGATCCCATATTCACTAGACATTTTTGGCCAAAATTATTTTCTTGTTTGGGTACTAAATTGGCTCATAGCTCATATTATCATCATCACTCTGATGGACAAACTGATATAGTGAACAAATGTTTGGAAGGCTACCTTTGTTGCTTTGTCTCTGATAAACAAACACAATGGTTCAAGTGGTTACCCTTGGCATAATGGTGGTATAATGCTTCCTTTCATACTACAATAAAAATGACACCATTTATGGCAGACTATGGATATCATCCACCTTCCATCACTTCTTGTCTAAAATAAAAATATAAGGTTCAAGCAGTGGAAGATCAGATCGAGCATCAAAAACAATTTCTCCAACTCTTAAAGGACAAGCTAACCATGGAATATAAGCACATGAAACAACAAGCATATCAAGATCGTAGTGAAAGAAGTTTTGAAGTGGGGGATTGGGTATTTTTAAGACTACAACCATACAAACAGATGTCCCTCAAGCAAGATAAGAAGGATAATAAATTATCACCAAAGTACTATGGCCTTTATAAGGTGTTGCAAAATATTGGTACTATGGCATACAAATTGGAGTTTCTTGCATCTTCGCGAGTACACCCAATTTTCCATGTTTCATGCTTAAAGAAGGTTATCAGTGACAAGATCCCAGTTCAAACTATATTTCCAGAACTTGACGAGGAAGGAAAAATCATATTGGATCCTGAAGCTATCACTAACACAAGAATTCACCAGCTGAGGAATAGATACATTTCAGAGTATCTCATTAAGTGGAGGAAACTACCTGTTGAAGATTCCACTTACGAAGATGAGTGTTTTATACATAAGCATCCATAATTACTCAAGTGTCGAAGACAACAATTGCTTGAAGGGGAGGGGCATGGCACATTACCCCTTAAGTGGGGCATATTAAATTAGTATTGTTATTTTATTTTTGTCATCTTGGGTCCATTAGTTGTAATTGTACCTCCTAGTCTCTGATATATACCAAGAAGACCTTTTTCATTTGGAATCATCTTGTACTTGTAAATTTATGTGGTGTATAAGGAGGTTTCCCCCTGTAAGAGGCATATTATATGAAATTATCTCTTTGTCAAGGCATTGAGTACTTATTCTGAGTTGTTTTATGCTATTTTGATATTTGGTTCTTAACATACACGAGCCACAATTAGAAAAATCATGTATAAGCAGGTTGCTCCATTACAACCCACGTACATCGGTTTTTGTGTTAAAAAATAAAAAAATATGTCAGGTTTTTGTGCCATGTCACGAGATCCATGATCCTTGACCTTCCATATAATGGAAACGCTTTGAATCGACCCTTAAATTCCATTTGAAGGATATAAATTGAGCCACATACAAACCTTGAGGACATCCATTCATCATTGGGAGAAAAGACACTCTAGAGAATTTTCACCTCATATTGAGTTTGCATCCCTTTTTCCTTGAAAGTCTGAACTTCTTATGTTTATCCCCCAAGCTCTTCCTATCTTGAGATGGAGAACCTTATTGACTCCTACTACTTATGAGCTTTCCTTTGTGGAGGATTGAAATGGTGAAGGCCACGCTAGAGGGACTTAGTTTATCAGTTCCGTTATGTGACGTTACAAAATTTCGTCACCTATGTACTTCTGTTGATTACATTAATAGAAATACTCTTTTCTCATCCATTTATATGTCACAAAAATTTGTATTACTTTCCATGGGCGTATTTGTTATGCATGTTAATGGATTATGCTAGTTTATATGATAACATTATATATAATTTCCACATGCTAGCGTATCTTGGATGTTGAGGACAAGTCACAAGTATAAATCTTTGGGTCATGAGCTTATATCCTTCTCCTGTTAGAATTTTCATTTATCTAGCATACTTGAGATTAGAGTTGGTTTTTGGGTGTCGTTCCATATGTTGTGGTTTTCCTCTATCCATACAGAGATTTTCCTCGTAACCAAATTAGAGACTCCACTGGGGAGGATCTCCCTTTTGAGGTATTGGGTATTTTTTCTCCTTGATTTTCTCTCTATTTGCCTAAGTTTCTGTGTCGCATGTTGCTTGACAACATTTATTTTTCTCTCTCCAAAAGATGTGAAATTGTTGAGAGAGAGAGGAATTATTTGTAACCATCTCCAAAGTGATGGAGAGGTTCCAAGCCTATGGAACAACGTGGGTAAGTTTGTTAGTCTCACAAATGTTGGAGATTTAGAAAAAATTATAAAGGATTTAAATGGATGTTATAGTAGAAAATGGAAAGTTGTCATGGTGTAATTTTTGAATTACTATATATTTATCTCATGGAAATTCCTCTTGTTGGTAGCTGCAGTGATAGTTTTGGTGGTCGCTTGCTTTCAGACATACTGTTTTGTCTATAATTGCAAAAACTGGGTAAAGCAGTAGAGGTACGCATCATAATCTTGCCAACAAACGATATTGAAATTTGCAAAGGAGTACAATGCATAACTGTTATTTCCATTATTTTTGTTTGTTCGTTTTCTGTGGATTGATTTGAGCGTCGCCCACAATCCTTCCTGGTTAGAGAGCACCTTGAGTATACATAGGAGATGAATATATATTTATTGTTTTATTTTCATTCTCATAACTTTGTCTATCAATTTGAGCTATATTGATCAAAATTTCACATCCACCATAAATGACACATATATTTGAATATCAAAGTTATTTTTTGGGTTGAAATCATGAAGATGGGTGTCTATTTTGCTTGTTTTTTGAGAAAAAAAACTACATTTTCACAAGTTATTCAACTACAGGCATACAAAAGTGTTTTTTTTTATTTAGAATTTCACTTTACAGTGAAAACAAAACTTATGAAAATTTTTGTTAGCTTTCCAATGACTATTTTTCAAATTTTTTCTATTAATATTTGATATGTTAATTTGGAAATTGTTTAATAGTATCTTCCTTAAACATCAAAGGAATGATAATGAATTATTCCCCCCCCCCCAACAATGTATCTATTATTAAACTTTTGTTTTTAACAAATGAAATATATTGAAACAATACACAAAGACTCTATTTTATTATGACTATAATTTTGAATCTAATGGATGAATATTATAATTTCTAGAATTTTTTTAAGTTGACCAAGATGAAAACGTTGCATATTTTAAACACGTGTTTTGCCCCACCTTGTATCTATCTTAATTTTTACTTAAAATTAAAATCTAAAAATACCCATTTGAAAATAACAGTTTAAGGATTATGAATATATTTTGTTCTAAAATTTTCACTGTGTATTTTTAGAGATACAGATATTTCATTTCACTGAATCATAATGTCAGCTGGAAATATTATGCAGTGATTTTTTTTTTTAAATTAAATAAAAATAGATAAAAATAATAAAAATGAAAACAAATTATAGGAATTGAAAGTAGATTCAATTTTGCAAATGCTGGTGTCATTTTCAAAACCAAATTCTGAGTATTTGCAGGAGTCCACAACCTCCAAAGTTCAGGGAATCTAGAGGGAATTCTCTGGTTCCTGCAAATAGTCCCATTCACTAGTTTTCGACTGAAATAATCTTTCGGCCGAAAAACATTTCTTTCGGCCAAAAAAAATAATTCTAACGGAATTCGTCAAAATTAAACGGTTTCCAATATTTTTGGCCGAAAGATGGGTGAGCGAATTCCATCGACCGGAAAAAATGAAAAGACATGTCGTGTCGTATCATTTCGTGACAAATCGTATAAATACGCTTTTGGCCGAACACATTTAACACAATTCATAACTTGTTTCATGGTTTTTTAGAGCACCTAAACAAAGTTTCGAATCATCTTTTTCATTTTTGTGAACAAGGTAATTGATGTTTGTTCAAGTTTTTATTGGAATAACAATTTATATATTGAAAGATAAATGTTGAACATTTTTTCAAGGTGAAGCCTTTGTTGAACATAAAATTATTGATATTATTTTTTAATAATTTTTGTGACAATGAAGTTTTTCTGAGACTATTATGAAATGTTGATTTTGTTAAAAAAATTACAGATAACTATAATCATGGGAAACAAAAGTTTGCGCAAGATAAAATTTTATCGTACTCGAGATGAAACTCACCATAACGATCAAAAGAAATATCATTATTGGAAAAACAAATGAGAACATGCAAATATTGAAGAAAGAAATAATGATAATGTAAATATATATTTTCAACAAGAAGAAGTCCAACCAGGTATGCATGCACATATTGTCTATATTAAAAGTATAAAATTCAAATTTAAAATATTGTTTAATAGAATTGATTGTAATTACGATTTGATGTTTTTCAAAAAACATAAATAGATTTGTCTCGTAACGTTGATGTAGACGTTGAAACCGAAATTGAAGCAGGAGACAAATCACGTATAGGTATGTACATAAATTTAGATAATACAAGATGAATACTTGCATATAGTTTAGTGAATTTATGTTTAGGTTTTGTTTTTTAATACAAACTTTAAATTGAAATATGTAGGAGAATCTATCAACATTGATGATGAAATATTAGAAAATGTTGATACTGAAAAATTTGGAAAGAAAGAAGCAAAGCACTATATAAGATATTGAACTAAGAATATGTATAATACTTTTTTCAAAGATGAATCAGTAACAGTACAATCTCAAATTTTACTGTGTCTAATAAATTCAAGAAAGTTAAAAGAAGCTACATCATTATCGGGTATTCAAAAGTCGAAAAAAGATACAAAGGTGAAACAAAATGTATTTGACAATATAACTAGTGTATTAAAAGAATTTGGAAAATCTTGAAAAAAAGATGTCAGTGTTGCACGTAGAGTGATACAAACATCAGTTGTTTCATCTAGCCATATAAAATATTGTTTGACACGACACATGGAAAAAACGATGGGAATGTCAATAAAAATATTGTACAAACATAGAAAATTTCGATTGCAAATAGATGCAAATGATGCACTAGCTTGTTGGACAGTGATTTCTAGACAACCCTACAAAGATAGACTTGTAGAAAATGTTAAAGAATTGGTCTGTAATTGTTGGTTGATAGAATCTCATGTTTCACCACATACAAGGGATGTGTTGCGAAAAATAATAGAATGAAAACAATATGAATAACATCCAAAAAACATATTGCCAATGACACAAATGGAACTGTTCAATAAGTTCAAAGAAGAGCAAAAAGAAGTTAAAATTTTCATCAATACATTTGTGAAACAAAAACCATGGTTTGTTAGACCCATCACTGTTCGTGACACTTGTTGTTGTCATTATCATGTGGAATTTGAGTTATATTATGAAAATTTTCTTGATTTTGGTAAAACTTTATGGCCAAGTTCACCTCCTCCTTCCACATTCCGTGCTTTTATATCTGAAATTCTATGTGAAATAGAAGGTGATGAATTATTTTACCAAAAAAAAAATGTGTTGGTGGAAAGAAATGTGATCGTTGTGGAAATCTAAGTTTGTTTCACTCAAAGTATCCTATTGATATGAATGATCAATCATTTTCTAATACAACAGTCAATTGGAAGAGATATGAATATATCAACAACACAGCTCCACATTTTTCAAATGTTATTTCCAAAAGGATTGATTTGAAAGTAGATAAAATCTGTGTGATAGATTTTTTGAAGAAGTTTGAGGAAGAAATTTATAAATACACCAAGCATTCACATAGATCTAGATGGAAAGACCTACAATTAAAAAAATCCCGTGAAGTGTTTCCACCAGGGACAATTTTGTCTGTAGTTGATTTTGCAGAGAATTACACATTCGCTACACAAAAAGAAATACATAGTGAATATTATCATTCTGATCAATTCAATATATTTTTCCACGTTATATATAGACATTCTCAATGGATTATTGACAACATATAAAGAACCAATGACAATCGACATGTTATTAAAGAATATTACTTTTATATAAGTGATGATCGATCACACGACACACATTATGTACAACATTGTTTTGATAAATTTTATGATTCATTGAAAGAACGTGGGATCAGATTCTATCAACATTGGATATGGTCAGATGGGTGTGCAGGTCAGTTCAAATCTTCACGATCATTCTATTGGTTGTGTCATCTTCATAAAAAATCAAACATTACACATTGTTGGAATTTTTTTGAGAATGGTCATGGAAAAGGAGAGAAAAATAACACAGGGGTATGTGTAAAACGAACACTTTGAAGGTATCAGATGAACCCTCATGCCGATCGATTTGAATCCTTTAATCAAGTTGTTGAATGTTGAAAAATGGCACTAATCCATCAAAATAATCCATCAAGGGTTGTGCGCAGGTGTGCCTATATATACATGTTACACATGTACACATGATATTTTTATTCACGTGTTCAAATTTATATTCAATCTTCAATCATTTTCTTGAGATATTTCAAGTTAACAAGTTCTTGTCTTGTGCAGGTTTTTTGGTATGTTGGAATCCAAGATGTAAATAGATCAATCCCATATGAATTTGGTACAATATATGGGACACGAAAAATGGATTCAGTTAAAACAAAACACTATCAAAATGTTTTTTCATTTGATAGAAGAAAAGAGTCTTGTTTTTGTTTAGTTTGCATAGAGGACACAAAATCCATATAGATTTGTGAAAACGAAAAATACAAAATATGTTAAAGCTTGGAGACATAACGAGCTTAAAATAAAGGAGAAAATGCCACTTGGAAGCTCACAGGAGATGGAATCAAATGAAAATATAGTGTCAGTTGATGGCAATAGAGTTTCAGATCTTGTTAGAGAAGCTAATTTTTATGTTTAAATTTTTTCAAATAACTTGTAAATGTACTTGTGTTATAATCTAACACAAACTATTTGTTGTCCAATATATCAAATTATTTGCAGGAGATGTCTTTGTCATGGTTTCACCTATAGACAACACTGAAAACGTGAAATATTATTTGATGCGATGCATAGAAAAAAAGATGAGGTTATTAGAAGATTTTGATGATAATGATTTTATATATGAAACATGATCCATCGTATTGAAAGGATATTTTTTTCAGGAAACCCATCAAAATGATACTCATGTTCACTTTCAATACTACTGGTCAGATGTCATAAGTTTTCAATATATTCATTTGGTATGTGCAACACGCATAAAGTTAATAGAAGTTCAATCAAGAAAAAAAACAAAAGTTAGAAAATGGAAAATGTCCAAAGCCGATCATGAATGAATAATTTAAGATAGAATACCATTATGATTTCTTTAAACAAGTGACATGTACATTCCAGACTTTTATATTTTTCATTGAAAGTACACGTATTTATGAATATCTGGGATTCTAGAATCATTTCCAGTTTAGTTTACTTCCATGGTCCATTCAATTAAGAAAAGTTGTATTTTTGATGAATTATAAAGTTTACCAAGCCATATTTACAATTTCAGGGAAGAACCTGTAGATTGTATCTAGGGAACCTAAATTGACCTATACTTTGGATGATTATACTTTAATCCTACAAATTATTCAAATCGTATACAAAAATATTTTAATGCATGTAACCAATTTACTACATATAGGATTTGCGTTCATTATTTGCAATTTGATTGTTCAATTCTTTTTCATATGAAGAAGATAACTTCATATCAAAACTACGAATGGGGTTGGCTTCTGGCAAAAGTTGAAAGGTGACTGGTGAATGGCTTAAGGCTCTCCTCTCTAGTGTGTTGGTGACTTCGGTATATTGACTAATCCAACTCCTCAACTTCCTAATCAATTGAAGCAGTTGGCTCTTAGGGGAATACTAATCCAGTTAGTTCATCAATCAGTCAATCAATCAATTCGTCAATGCCTTCCTGGGGAAATTTCTAGCTACTGTGGCCTTGGTGTTGAAGGCTTATGGCTTATGGTGGGAACATAGGCCACCAATAGTTCTATTACAACAAACACATAGAGGCAATTAAATGCCATCCATTTCCATGACATTATAAGGGACTATTGATGGCTTAGAAAAAATTTAAAGACATCTTAAACTGTATGATTAACATCCTAATTAAATAATTCAAGGTAATACAAATGATTATCATCCTAATTTAAAATTTTAAAGTCATCTTAAAAAGTATCAATTTTAATTATAAAATTGCGAATTTGGATTCCAAAAGTGTTGATATTATATTAAATTGTTAAATTTCTGCATTTAGATTTCAATATCTTGAAGCAAATTGAAATAAAAATGTGTATGATAAAAATGTAACAAGTTACTTGTATTCTACACATTAAACATAGTTTTCATTGAGTTTGATTGAAAAAAACTTAAGTTGAAAACGAATTTGATATTGTGGCCTGATAACAAAAAATAAAAAATAAGAGGTCATCTGGTAATGCTTGGTTTGTTGCATTTAGATTTTCATAATTTTAATTGAATTAATGATAGGTGTCATATTAATGACATTAGTGATTACTTCCAATGTGCATAAGATTGATAATTTCCATCAACCATTTTCTACCCTTTTCGATACAAAAACAATTTATATCAATATCAATTTTAATGGAAATCGCTTACTTATATTAAAGTATATTTTAATTTTACATATTAAAATAGGTTCTAAATCATGTTTTTATTTCAATTTTTATTTCACAGTACATATTTTTATTTCACATTTTCTTGAATAAATATATTGAAAGCTCGAAAAGAAACCAAATACTAACATAACCAGTTTAGTGTTGGACTGTCATACTGAATACTTCCATTAATGGTAGGTATCATATGAATGGAATTAGTGAATACTTCCAATGTGTAGAGAATTGATAATTTCCAGATCAACCATTTTCTACCATTTTTGATACATAAAAACTTATATCAATATAAATTTTAATGAAAATCGCTTACTTATATTAAAGTATATTTTAATTTTACATTCTAAATCATGTTTTTATTTCATTTTTTATTACAAAGTACACATTTTTGTTTCACATTTTCTTGAATAAATATATTGAAAGCTTGAAAAGAAACCAAAGACTAACATAACCAGTTTAGTGTTGGACTGTCATTTCATTGTGAAATTTCATAAGAAACTATAAAATTTGATGACTTCTTTTGACTATTTTCAACCATATTTCCAAATCAAACAAAATTTAAATTATAAGTTATAAACTAAAATTTGTATTTCAAATTTTCTTGAATAAATATATTGAAAGCTCAAAAAGAAACCAAAGACTAACATAACCAATTTAGTGTTGAACTATCATTTCATTGTGAAATTTCAGAAGAAACTATAAATTTTGATGACTTGTTTTGACTATTTTCAACCATATTTCCAAATCAAACAAAATTTAAATTATAAGTTAGAAACTATAATTTGATAACTACCCAGATCTCCCATCACTACAAAATTAGCTCCACACAGAATCAAATCTACTTCACATAATACAATGATGTTTATACAATAATGTTGATAAATAAAATGAAATAAAACAATTTTAATTTCAGCACAGTATCATAAAACATAAATCAACCTTTTTTTTTGTAAATAAAGTAGGATCCTTATATTAATAACTACTTATTAAAGACTTCTGGTATCAAAAAATTACATCTGTCAGGGTAAACAATGAGACAATGGTTGCATCGATCAGATGAGAAACCAATGCTGCCACTTGTCCAAATAGTTCATAATTGTAGAAAAATAAACTAAGGTGCCTCGCAAGGCTAGAGACAAGAGAAGTAATCCGTCTAAAGACATAAAAAAAAACAAGAATCAAAAGTAATCATCTAGAGCTTGGGCATGGCTTCTGTTTCGTTTGAGGATCATGTGCAATTTTTGGGGATGAAATTCCTGTGTCCGAAGTGGTGTGAAGGAGAGTGAAGATGAGAGTCTCCAATCGCTCCTCGCGATGCTCAAGAAGTTTTTCTCTGGCCAACAACTCCTTCATGTCATGCTTGACTTTGAAGACTGAGTTTTGGATGTTGTCCAAATAATTTGGCAGCTTTGTAAACCCATTGCACCGAGCGCATGCAGGTTGTGGCTGAGGAGAAATCAGGGGTGGAAGAGGAGGTGAAGTGTGGGGGGAGGCAGAATAAGTGAGGGGGGAATTCAGACTAGGGAGAGTGGATAGAGAAGGAAGGCGGGAGGGAGGCTGGTGTATGGATGGATCTTTTAGGCTGAGCTCAGGTGAAAATCCAAGTGAATTACCCATGTTCTCAAACCACTCCACTCCGCAGGCCCACATGAAGGACAATGGAGGGAGATCCAGGGTGGTGGAATGAGAGGCATGAGCTGTAGGCGAAGGAAAGTCATGAGTGTTTTTCCATCCTCGCTTACACGAGCTATACCACACAACCTCTCTCTTGGATTTTTCCATTTTCCTTGGCATCGAGTAGCTTCCATTAAAACATAAATTATCCTTTCATCATTAAACATAAATTTTCCTTTCAACATAAAACATAAAAATTCAAATTATAAGCTATTGACTATTTATTAATGAATAAACAATATATATATTTTTTTTAACGAAAACGGTTATAGAATTTTATTAGAGGGGTGGCAGAGCCACAATTTCAGATACAAAGTGTGTTGCATCACTGTTTCAGCATAAGATCCATTGTTGTTTCAACATAATATCCAACACTGAATTTCAGCATCTGTTCCAACGCTGTGCTTCAGCATATTTAACAAAACTGTGTTTCTGCATATGTGACAAAACTGTGTTTCAGCATATGTARCRAACTGTGTTTCAGCAACTGTTCCAGCACTGTGTTTCAGCATAAGTAACTCAGCTGCTGCAACACCGTGTTTCAGCATAAGATCCATCACTTCCAGCACTGTGTTTCAGCTTCARCATCTGTGTTTCAGCATAAGTAACTCAGCTGCTGCAACACCGTATTTCAGCATAAGATCCATCACTTCCAGCACTGTGTTTCAGCTTCAGCATCTGTGTTCCAGCATCTGAGATCCAGCATCTGTGTTTCAGCTCTGAGTTTCAGCTTCTGTTCCAGCTGTCTTCCTCAGGCTTTGCTGCCTTCTACATTCTTATGGAATTTTTATTGAAGAAGAAAATGGACTTACGCCATAGCTGCCA
>SNQJ01S0021425.1:53106-69544 GCA_010110895.2 Picea sitchensis | reverse complement strand
TGGAGGATGCAAAGAAGGGAAAGGAAATACTCTGATATACAACAAAGTGGTATCATAGGCAGCTTGCAGAGGCAGGAAAAGGAAGACAGAGTGATGAAGATTCTCTGTGGTGATTGTTGCAGGTAGGCAGCAGTCAAAGGAAGCAGTCAGGCGGACTGTAGGAGACACTGGAAGCACTCAGGATTGTCGGGTGACAACAGATCTGTCAGGAGGGAAGATAGACAGCAGGGAAATGGCTACTGAAGGCCATAAACGTGGTGGAAAGAAGATCCATGAGCAGCAGGAGAACGCTGCAAGGGATAAAGAACTTGTCGAGATCAGGTCAAGAATGGATGAGCTTGCACTGCTGGTGCAACAGAATACAAAGTCGATATGGGTGTATGAATGGCCCATGAAAATGAAGGTAAAATGTCTAGTTAGGGAATTGATGGTCAGAAGACAGTAGAGGCTATTAAGGGGATGGTTGAGGCATGCTAAAAACGTCATCGGACCAGAGGAGGAAATGGTTCAGGTATGTGAACCAGAGGCTGGGAGAAATCTCAGTGACAGTGAGGATGACATGGGATCAACTGAAGATCTCAAAGACTACCAAGAGGGCAGAATAGAAATTTCCAATTTCCAAGAGGGAAATGAGGTGAGGTCGTTGCAGGATCTCACAGACTGTCAAGAGGACAACAGGGGAATTTCATATTGCCAGGAGAGAAATAAGATGAGATCCAAGGATCTCATAAAATACCAGGAGGGAAACAGAGAAATCCCATATTACCAGGAGGAAAAGGGAGAATAGATGAGCTCAGAAGTGAGTTCATATCAGCCAGAGGAGCTAACAGAGAGAGAAGATCAGAATAACATTCTGATGATTGGAGGAATTCGGGTATTCCTAGCATTGAGCCCAATTGAGGCAAGAGTCTATGTTGCAGATGCAGCAAAAGCAGGAATAAATCCAGTTGTAATTGTCATGGAAGAGGGACTGGAGAAGATATTAGAGGCTTCCCAAGCAGAAGAAGAAGAGCATTCCGAGGAATGGGTCAAAATTTTCAGCCAGGAAGCTGAAATGACTGCAGCATTGGAGCTTGCAACAAAAGAGGTCAAAGAAAAAGMAGACAACATGAGCTTTGTTGATCTGTGTGAGAAGATTGAATCCCTGGAGAGACGGGTAGAGGTGCAGAGCATGCACATCCAACATATGAGGTTGGAAACTGATGGAGAAGATTTTGAGGTTGAGGAGTAGTTGGAAGGAGGTGGAGACATACCAGCAAGTGGAATGGAAGCAACAACACTATCAGAGATAAGGGATGAATAGTAGGTCAGTCAAGAGAATACTATAGAGAAGACTGCATCAGAGTGGACACTTAGTGCCACGGAGGATGAAGAGGATAGCATGGGAGATCATGGTGATTTTCCCATCTGCAGAAAGAAATTGCAGCTATGGAGACTGCATGAACAGAGCCAACCACGACAACAGTTGGACAAAGTGATCGAACAGATCAGGAGGCTAATGGTGAAGTTAGCACAAGAGACTGTCAGCAATGAGAAGCTGAGCAGAAGGGAGACTGCCAGAGCAGCATCAAAACAACAACAACAACAACAACAAAGAGATGGAGCAGAGAGACAGCTCCAAAGAGTTGTTTGGGATCCATGAGGATTTCAACAGCCAGGGTGGAGAGCTCATGAGAAGGAGCTCATGAAATTTCACAGCAGAGGAGTATGATGCAGAAGCATCGCTCCCAAGCTATCCATGTGCTAGCCGTCCAACCCACTCAGTGCACACATTCAATGAGGAAGAGAGGCGGAACCCTCTCATATTCAAATTTTGAATTTGAATCAAGAACATTAATGTTTGTAAGGCTGTTAGAGCCAAAAGGTCGTGCCTATACATGGTGATGCAGGAGCATCTCTCCATGTCAGCCAGCCAACCAGCCAACCACATCGAGCGCGTGCATTCAAGCTGAAAAGAGAGGCGCAGTCCTCATTTAAATTCTGAATTGAATGTAATTAAATGTCTAGGTTGGTGAGCCATAGAGCCGTGCCTTTGTGCAGGCTGTAGATAAGATCGGCCTTTAATGTTTGTATGGCTGAGATCTAGATCCAGATGCTGGACTAGACAGCTATTCAATGCAATTGAATAGGGTAGGTAGGTTGGAGGGAAGCGCTCGAAGAGCCCTCTCAGGTAAAAAAGATTTTGTATCTCATTTTGGTAGGGAGAAGTCTGTGTGTAGAGAGCAGAAGAGAAGAGTCGGAGAGAGCTCGAGAACACCCTTGTAAAAATAGGCATTTGCCATTTTTAATATAAACAAAAGCAGTTTTTCCTGCATTACTGTGTGTTGAATGAATGTTTGTGTGTGTTCCATTGTATGTTATAGATGTATGTTAGGCACTTGCAGGAGTGTGTTTGATTTCAGGGTTGAAGGTCTTTGAGGCTTCACACCAGGAGGATGTGATAGAATGCTACGGGTTCTGAGAGTCGTGCACAGAGGATGCACTTCTAAACACTGCGGGTTCAGACAGAGATGTGCTGCGACACAAGAACTGGAGTCAACAACTCAAAGGAAGACCTCAAGGTTGTTGAACACCTTGGAGGCAAGGCTGTGTATGAGAGACACAATTGCAGACAGAACTTAGCTGTGAGTTCTATAAAGCTCTGCCAAGTGGGCATTGAGCACAGGCACAGGGTGTTGTGGAAGAACTCTGATGTGAGTTCAGAAAACAGAAGCCAGAATCATTGAGGATTCGGTGAAGCTCTTCCAGGTGGGTATCGAGCTAGTGCAAGTAGTGCACAAAGATAGAACTCTGCTGTGAGTTCAAGAAGAGACAGAATCACTGAGGATTCTGAGAGCTCTACCAAGTGGGCATTGAGCGGGTGCATAGGTGCACAGGAGGACAGAACTGCTGGAAGTTCTGGAGGAAGATACTCTGCCAGGAGGGCATAGAGACAGTGTGAAGATAGGCATAGAAAGGAGAAGAGAACTCTTTTGAGTTCGGTAATTTGAAGAATATTCCACTGAAGGATATTCACAGGGTTGTTGAATACCCAGAAGCACTCAGCAAGAGGTTGCTGGAGTGACGGATAGCCAGGAGGGCATCCAATATATTCTCCATTTGTGGGAGAGAAGAAAGAAAGATAAAATCCCTTAGGGGTCTGAGTGGTTGAGAAGCTCAGGAAGGACAGTGCTTTCACGCACAGAGTCAGGCTGCAAGGAATGCAGAGGATGAAGAACTCTTTGGAGGGTTCAAAGTTCCCAAAGCTCAGGAGGGACAGTGTTTTAATACGCGCAACGGAACTCACAGTCGTGGAGTTCGCAGAGACGAAGCAAAGGTCGAGGCCTTTGAGGAGTTGGAAATTCTTCCAAGTCTGGGAAGAAGGAGTGTGCAAGCTCAGGAGAGCACAGCAGCCATCGGATCAGCGAAGGAGGAAGATCTGGATCGTTGGTTTTACGTCCAGGAGGAGCTCAAGAGGAACGCACAGAAGGGAGAGATTGACAGCCGTTGGATCTCATGCAAAATCCCGTCAGCCGTTGGATCGGGAGAAGATGCTCAGAGTTTAGTCTCTGGAGTGTGCGCAGAAGAAGAGATCTGGACCGTCGGATCTGGGTCCAAATACCCAACAGCCATCGGATCTGTCAGGAGTTGTGTGGGAGTTAAACTCTCATAGGCAGAGGTAAAATCCCAACAGTCATCGGGATATCGACGTTCGTGAAATCGAGAGTCACGAGGACAAGAAAGTCGAGACACTTCAAGTCTTGAAACACCAGGAATATCTGGACCATCTGTTAGTGGAGACACCTGGCGGAGATCGAGGCATGGGGAGTCAGGATATCGGCATTCCCGTGGACAGGATATTGGGGAAGTCCATAGTGAAAACCCCGATATAATCTGAGTCGTCCATTTGGGGAGACAGGTGTCAGAAATCCGAAGGGACTCGGTATATTGGCTATCGGGAAATCGAAGTTCTCGAGGTCGTGAAAGTCGAGACATTTCAAGTCTCGAAACCGCAAGGAGTAATCTGAACCATCCATCTGGAAGGGATGCGCGGCAGCAATCGGATCCATCGGGGAAAGGCCTGATAGGAGGACGTCTATCGGCGTTGTGGTCATCGAGATATCGGGAATCTTGGTGACAAGGTGTTTGGTCCATCGTGGGGGCCAGCTGTCAGCGTATCGGATAAGGAGGAAGCTCCATTGTGTGGGGGCCAGTTGCTAGCATAGCAGAGAGTCGGGATTCAAAGGATCGGGAATCCCATGAGCCAATGCATTGCGGCATTGAAAAGCTTGAAACCTCGACGAAGAAGTAAGACTGCGGTCACGGGAATCACGGTCATATGGGCCAGGAACCTAGCCAGGAGAGCTAGTGCGTAAAGGGCGTGTCGGGATTCGAGAGATCGCGAATCCTGAGGACATGTGTATTTCGACATTGGAAATCTCGAAACCTCGATAGAGGAGGTATGGCTGCGGTCATATAGGGGGAGGTCATGTGGACCAGGAGCTTAGTCTRGAGGGCTAATGGGAGTTGGAGCTCATCGGGATTTTGAAGCCCAAAACCCYGACTGAAGGAATATAAGGTTGCGGTCTTATAGAAAGAGGTCATATGGACTAGAGCCTAGCCAGGAGGGGCTAAGGCCGGAAGAGAGCTCATCGGAGTTCGAGAGTTCAAGAGTATAGGAACTCTTGACATCAGAAAGGATGAAACCCCGAAAGCCTGAAACTGAGTCGGGGAAGATCGCGGTCAAGTGCAGAAGGCCGTGCGGGTGAAATAAGGACCTGTGGATCGAGTTTTTAGCAGAGATTCCAGCAGGGAATCAGAAGAGCCAATTCGGCTCATGAATGAGTGAATGAGAACGATCCTGTGAGCAGGAGCGCGATGAGGTGGTGGATCGTGTCTCTACTGCGTCAAGTGGTATCAGAGCTAGAACTCTGTCTGTATATTTCAAGCAGAGGGAGAAGACAGAGCGCTGGAGACTCTGTGGCGATTGTTTGCAGGTAGGCAACAATCAAGAAGGCAGTCAGGGAGACTGTAGGAGGATGAAGCTGGTAACACTCTTGGTTAAGAGTGACAGTAGCAAGTCTGCTAGGAAAGCAGACAGAGATAACACCATGGTTACTGAAGACCATAGGCATGCTGGGAAGAAGATAAAGGCAGAAAAGCTTACAGAAATGGATAAAGAAATGGATAAATACCTCTATGAATTAAAGGCAGATATAGAGAAGCTCGAACTGCGGATGCGGCAAGATAGGAGGTTGAGACGGATGCGCGAATGGCCCATGAGGGAGACAAAAGAAAAATGGCCAGTCAAGGAATTGATGGTCAGAGGATAGCAGAGGCGGTTAAAAAGATGGTTGAGGTATGTTAAAAACCTCAATGGACCCGAAGAAGAGAAGATTCAGGTATGTGAACCAGAGATTGGAAAATTTCTCGGTGAGGAGGATGAAATGGGGTCAGCTGAAGATCTCAAGAAATGCTAGGAGGGCAGAGAGGAAATTCCAGATTGTCAGGTGGGAAACGAGATGAGATCACTGCGGGATCTCACAGACTGTCAGGAGGACAGCCAAGTAATTTCACATTGCCAGCTGGGCAATGATATGAGGTCGCTGCGGGATCTCGAAGATTGCCAGGAGGGCAGTGGAAGCATCTTAAACTGCCAGGTGGGAAGAGATGAGAATTCGAGACTGTCTGAAAGTCTCATGGACTCAGAGGTGAGTTCAATTCAACAAGGAGTGTTAATGAAGATGGGATCGGTTGATCTCATAGTCCTCCAGGAGAGTAGCGGAAGCATCCCATATTTCCAGGTGGGCAGGGATGAGCAGATGAGACTATTTGTGGGTCTCATAAACTCAGACGTAAGTTGGAATCATCCTGAGGAGCTGACAGAGCAGGTGAGCTTCGAAATGAGTTTGGATCAGCATGTGCAGCTGACAGGGGAAGATATGAGAGATCTTCTGATGATTGGGGGAATTCAGATATTCCTACCACTTGCCCAGGAGGAGGCATAAATCTGTGTTGCAGGTGCAGCAACAGCAGCAGAACAGTCATTTGTGACTGTCAGGAAAGAAGAGGGATTGGAGCAGACTTTGGAAGCTGCCTAAGCAGAAGAAGAAAATGAGCATTAAGAGGAGTGTCTCAACACTTTCAGCCAGGAAGCTGAAGAAGTTGTAGCACTGAAGTTGGCAGCAGAAGAAGCAGGAGAGGATGATGAGCATTGTGAGGAATGGCTCAATATTTTCATCCAGGAGACTGAAAAGACTGTAACCTGGGAGTTTGCAGCAGAAGAAGAAGAAGAAGCAGACAACATTTTCTTCGCTGATCTGTGGGAACAAATTGAAGCCCTGGAAGAGAGGGTGAAAGTGCAGAGCATGCACATCCAATGGGTGAAGTTGGAGACTGATGAAGAAGGCATGGGAGATCATGATGATCTTCCCATGTGCCAAAAATTTTTACAGCTGGGGAGACTGCAAAAATAGAGCCTGCCACTGGAGCAGCTGGATGAGGTGATAGAAGAGATCAGAAGGCTTATGTTGGGGTCAACAGAGACTGCCAATGAGGAGCAGCTGAGATGAATAGAAGAAACAACAGCAGCAGCGCAGAAGCAGAAGCAGCAACAAAATGGAGCAGATGGGAATCTCCAGATATTTGTTTGGGATCCAGGAGGATTTCCAACAGATGAGAGGGGAAGCTCATGAGAAAAAGCTCATGATTTTACAGCTGAGGAGTTTGATGCAGGAGCATCTCTCCATGTCAGCCAGCCAGCCATGTCGAGCGCATGCATTCAAGATGAAAAGAGAGGCGCAGTCCTCATTTAAATTCTGAATTGAATGTAATTAAATTTCTAGGCTGGTGAGCCATAGAGCCGTGCCTTTTCACAGGCTGTAGATAAGATCAGCCTTTAATGTTTGTATGGCTGAGATCTAGATCCAGATTCTAGACTATACATATATTCAATGCAATTGAATAGGGTAGGTAGGTTGGAGGGAAGCGCTCGAAGAGCCCCCTCAGGTAAAAGAGATTTTGTATCTCATTTTGTTAGGGATAAGTCTGCGTGTAGAGAGCAGAAGAGAAGAGCCAGTGAGAGCTCGAGAACACCCTTGTAAAAACGGGCATTTTCCATTTTTAATATAAACAGAAGCAGTTTTTCCTTCATTACTGTGTGTTGAATGAATGTCTGTGTGTGTTCCATTGTATGCTGTAGATGTATGTTAGGCACTTGCAGGAGTGTGTTTGATTTTAGGGTTTAAGGTCTTTGAGGCTTCACACCAGGAGGGTGTGACAGAACGTTGCGGGTTCTAAGAGCCGTGCACAGAGGATGCACTTCTGAACACTGCGGGTTCAGACAGAGACGTGCTACGGCACAAGAACTGGAGTCAACAACTCAAAGGAAGACCTCAAGGTTGCTGAACACCTTGGAGGCAAGGCTGTGTATGAGAGACACAGTTGCGGACAGAACTTAGCTCTGATTTTTGTAAAGCTCTGCCAAGTGGGCATTGAGCATAGGCACAGGGTGCTGGGGAAGAACTCTGCTGTGAGTTCAGAAAAAAGAAGCCAGAATCATTGAGGATTCAGTGAAGCTCTGCCAGGTGGGTATCGAGCCAGTGCAAGTAGTGCACAAAGATAGAACTCTGTTGTGAGTTCAAGAAGAGACAGAATCAATGAGGATTTTGAGAGCTCTGCCAAGTGGGCATTGAGTGGGTGCATAGGTGCATAGGAGTACAGAACTGTTGGAAGTTCTGGAGGAAGATACTCTGCCAGGAGGGCATAGAGACAGTGTGCAGATAGGCACAGAAAGGAGAAGAGAACTCGTTTGAGTTCGGTAATTTGAGGAAGAGTCCACTGAAGGATCTTCACAGGGTTGCTGAATACCCAGAAGCACTCAGCAAGAGGTTGCTGGAGTGAAGGATAGCCAGGAGGGAATCCAATATATTCTCCACTTGTGGGAGAGAAGAAAGAAAGATAAAATCCCTTAGGGGTCTGATTGGTTGAGAAGCTCAGGAAGGACAGTGCTTTCACGCACAGAGTCGGGATGCAAGGACTGCAGAGGCTGAAGAACTCTTTGGAGAGTTCAAAGTTCCCAAATCTCAGGAGGGACAGTGTTTTCATACGCGCAGCAGAACTCACAGTCGTGGAGTTCGCGGAGACGAAGCAAAGGTCGAGGCCTTTGAGGAGTTGGAAATTCTTCCAAGTTTGGGAAGAAGGAGTGTGCAAGATCAAGAGAGAACAGCAGCCATCAGATCGATGGAGGAGGAAGATATGGACCGTTGGTTTTACGTCTAGGAGGAGCTCAGGAGGAGTGCACAGAAGGGAGAGATCGACAACCATTGGATCTCATGCAAAATCCTGTCAGTCGTTGGATCGGGAGAAGATGCTCAGAGTTTAGTCTCTAGAGTGTGCGCAGAAGAAGAGATCTGGACCGTCGGATCTGGGTCCAAATACCCGACAGCCATCGGATCTGTCAGGAGTTGTGTGGGAGTTAAACTCTCATAGGTAGAGGTAAAATCCCAATAGCCATTGGGATATCGACGTTCGTGAAATCAGGAGTCACGAGGACAAGAAAGTCGAGACACTTCAAGTCTCAAAACGCCAAGCAGATCTGGAACGTCCGTTAGTGGAGACACATGGCAAAGATCGAGGCATGGGGAGACAGGATATCGACATTCCCGTGGACAGGAGATCGGGGAAGTCCATAGTGAAAACCCTGATATAATCTGAGCCGTCTGTTTGGGGAAACAGGTGTCAGAAATCCGAAGGGAGTCGTTATATTGGCTATCGGGAAATCAAAGTTCTCGAGGTCATGAAAGTCGAGACATTTCAATTCTTGAAACTGCGAGGAGGAATCTGAACCGTCCATCTGGAAGGGACACGCGGTAGCAATCAGAGCCATCGGGGAAAGGCCCGACAGGAGGACGTCTATCGGCGTTGTGGTCATCGGGATGTCGGGAATCTTGGTGACAAGGTGTTTGGGCATTTCAGAATCGCGAAGTCCAAAACCCCAACAAGGAGGAAGGTGCCATCGTGGGCGCCAATTGTCAGTGTATCGGATAAGGAGGAAAGCTCCATTGTGTGGGGGCCAGCTGCCAGCATAGCAGAGAGTCGAGATTCGAAGGATCATGAATCCCATGAGCCAATGCATTGCAGCATTGAAAAGATCGAAACCCCGATGGAGAAGTAAGATTGCGGTCACGGGGATAACGGTCATATGGGCCAGGATCCTAGCTAGGAGAGCTAGTGCGTAAAGGGCGCGTCGAGATTCGAGAGATCGCGAATCCTAAGGACATGTGTATTTCGACATTGGAAAGATCAAAACCCTGATAGAGGAGGTATGGCTGCGGTCATATAGGGGGAGGTCACATGGACTAGGAGCTTAGTCTCGAGGGCTAACAAGAGTTGGAGCTCATCGGGATTTTGAAGCCCAAAACCCTGACTGAAGGAATATAAGGCTGTTGTCTTATGGAAAGCGGTCATATGGACCAGAGCCTAGCCAGGAGGGGCTAAGGCCGGAAGAAATCTCATCGGAGTTCGAGAGTTCAAGAGTATAGGAACTCTTGAAATCAAAAAGGACGAAACCCCGAAAACCCGAAACTGAGTCGGGGAAGATCGTGGTCAAGTGCAGAAGGCCGTGTGGGTTAAATAAGGACCTATGGATCGGGTTTTTAGCAGAGATTCCAGCAGAGAATTGGAAGATCCAATTCGGCTCATGAATGAGTGAATGAGAATGATCCTGCGAGTAGGAGCGCGATGAGGTGGTGGATCGCGTCTCTACTGCGTCAAGTGGTATCAGAGCTAGAACTCTGTTTGTATATTTCAAGCAGAGGGAGAAGACAAAGCGTTGGAGACTCTGTGGTGATTGTTTGCAGGTAGGCAACAATCAAGAAGGCAGTCAGGGAGACTGTAGGAGGATGAAGCTGGTAACACTCTTGGTGGAGAGTGACAGCAACATGTCTGATAGGAAAGAAGACAGAGATAGCACCATGGTTACTGAAGACCATAGGCATGCTGGGAAGAAGAGAAAGGAAAAAAAGCTTGCAGAAATGGATAAAGAAATGGATAAAGACCTCTATGAGTTAAAGGCAGATATAGAGAAGCTCGAACTGCGGATGCGGCAGGATAGGAGTTCGAGACGGATGCGCGAATGGCCCATGAGGGAGCCAAAAGAAAAATGGCCAGTCAAGGAATTGATGGTCAGAGGACAACGAAGGCGGTTTAAAATATGGTTGAGGTATGCTAAAAACCTCAATGGACCTGAAGAAGAGATAACTCAGGTATGTGAACTAGAGATTGGAAAATTTCTCAGTGAGGAGGATGAAATGGGGTTAGCTAAAGATCTCAAGAACTGCCAGGAGGGTAGAGAGGAAATTCCATATTTCCAGGTGGGCAACAAGATGAGATCACTGCGGGATCTCACAGACTGTCAGGAAGACAGCCAAGAAATTTCACATTGCCAGCTGGGCAATGATATGAGGTCACTGCGGGATCTCGAAGACTGCCAGGAAGGCAGTGGAAACATCTTAAACTGCCAGGTGGGCAGAGATGAGAATTCGAGACTGTCTGAAAGTCTCATGGACTCGGAGGTGAGTTCAATTCAGCAAGGAGTGCTGATGAAGATGGGATCGGTTGATCTCATAGTCTTCCAGGAGAGCAGCGGAAGAATCCCATATTTCCAGGTGGGCAGGGATGAGTAGATGAGACTATCTGTGGGTCTCATAAACTCAGAGGTGAGCTGGAATCAGCTTGAGTAGCTGACAGAGCAGGTGAGCTCAGAAATGAGTTTGGATCAGCATGTGCAGCTGACAGGGGAAGATATGAGAGATCTTATTATGATTGGGGGAATTCATATATTCCTACCACTTGCCCAGGAGGAGGCATAAATCTGTGTTGCAGGTGTAGTAACAGCAGAAGAACAGTCAGTTGTGACTATCAGGAAAGAAGAGGGATTGGAGCAGACTTTGGAAGATGCCCAAGAAGAAGAAGAAAATGGTCATTCGGAGGAGTGTCTCAACACTTTCAGCCAGGAAGATTAAGAAGTTGTAGCACTGAAGCTGACAACAAAAGAAGCAGGAGAGGATGATGAGCATTCTGAGGAATGGCTCAATATTGTCAGCTAGGAGACTGAAAAGACTGCAACCTGGGAGTTTGCAGCAGAAGAAGAAGAAGAAGCAGACAACATTTGCTTTGCTGATCTGTGGGAACAAATTGAATCCCTGGAAGAGAGGGTGAAAGTGCAAAGCATGCACATCCAACAAGTGAAGTTGGAGACGGATGAAGAAGGCATGGGAGATCATGATGATCTGCCCATGTGCCAAAAAAAATTGCAGTTGGGGAGACTGCAAAAACAGAGCCAGCCACTGGAGCAGCTGGACGAGGTGATAGAAGAGATCAGAAGGCTAATGTTGGGGTTAGCAGAGACTGCCAGCGAGGAGCAGCTGAGATGAAGAGAAGCAGCAACAGCAACAACACAGAAGCAACAACAGCAGTAGAATGGAGCAGATGGGAAGCTCCAGATATTTGTTTGGGATCCAGGAGGATTTCCAACAGATGAGAGGGGAAGCTCATGAGCAGGAGCTCATGATTTTGCAGTTGAGGAGTTTGATGCAGGAGCATCTCAGCCATCCAGCTAGCCAGCCACGTCGAGCGCGTGCATTCAAGCTGAAAAGAGAGGTGCAGTCCTCATTTAAATTTTGAATTGAATGTAATTAAATGTCTAGGTTGGTGAGCCATAGAGTCGTGCCTTTGCGCAGGCTGTAGATAATATCGGCCTTTAATGTTTGTATGGATGAGATCTAGATCCAGATGCTAGACTAGACAGTTATTCAATGCAATTGAATAGGGTAGGTAGGTTGGAGGGAAGCGCTCGAAGAGCCCCCTCAGGTAAAAGAGATTTCGTATCTCATTTTGGTAGGGAGAAGTCTGCGTGTAGAGAGCAGAAGAGAAGAGCCAGAGAGAGCTCGAGAACACCCTTGCAAAAATAGGCATTTGCCATTTTTAATATAAAAAGAAGCAGTTTTCCTGCTTTACTGTGTGTTGAATGAATGTCTGTGTGTGTTCTATTGTATGTTGTAGATGTATGTTAGGCACTTGCAGGAGTGTGTTTGATTTCAGGTTTGAAGGTCTTTGAGGCTTCACACCAGGAGGGTGTGACAGAACGTTGTGGGTTCTGAGAGCCGTGCATAGAGGATGCACTTCTGAACACTGCGGGTTCAGACAGAGACGTGTTGCGGCACAAGAACTAGAGTCAACAACTCAAAGGAAGACCTCAAGGTTGCTGAACACCTTGGAGGCAAGGTTGTGTATGAGAGACATAGTTGCGGACATAACTTAGCTGTGATTTTTGTAAAGCTCTGCCAAGTGGGCATTGAGCATAGGCATAGGGTGTTGGGGAAGAACTATGCTGTGAGTTCAGAAAACAGAAGCCAGAATCATTGAGGATTCGGTGAAGCTCTGCCAGGTGGGTATCGAGCCAGTGCAAGTAGTGCACAAAGATAGAACTCTGTTGTGAGTTCAAGAAGAGAGAGAATCACTGAGGATTCTGAGAGCTCTGCCAAGTGGGCATTGAGCGGGTGCATAGGTGCACAGGAGGACATAACTGCTGGAAGTTCTGGAGGAAGATACTCTACCAAGAGGGCATAGAGATAGTGTGCAGATAGGCACAGAAAAGAGAAGAGAACTCTTTTGAGTTCGGTAATTTGAGGAAGAGTCCATTGAAGGATCTTCACAGGGTTGTTGAATACCCAGAAGCACTCAGCAAGAGGTTGTTGGAATGAAGGATAGCCAGGAGGGCATCCAATATATTCTCCATTTGTGGGAGAGAAGAAAGAAAGATAAAATCACTTAGGGGTCTGAGTGGTTGAGAAGCTCAGGAAGGATAGTTCTTTCATGCACAGAGTCAGGATGCAAGGAGTGCAGAGGCTGAAGAACTCTTTGGAGATTTCAAAGTTCCCAAATCTCAGGACGGACAGCGTTTTCATACGCGCAGCGGAACTTACAGTCGTGGAGTTCGCGTGGACGAAGCAAAGGTCGAGGCCTTTGAGGAGTTAGAAATTCTTCCAAGTCTGGGAAGAAGGAGTGTGCAAGCTCAGGAGAGCATAGCAGCCGTCGGATCAGTGGAGGAGGAAGATCTGGACCGTTGGTTTTACATCCAGGAGGAGCTCAAGAGGAGCGCACAGAAGGGAGAGATTGACAACCGTTGGATCTCATTCAAAATCCCGTCAGCCATTGGATCAGGAGAAGATGCTCAGAGTTTAGTCTCTGGAGTGTGCGTAGAAGAAGAGATATGGACTGTTGGATCTGGGTCCAAATGCCCGATAGCCATTGGATCTATCAAGAGTTGTGTGGGAGTTAAACTCTCATAGGCATAGGTAAAATCCCGACAGCCATCTGGATATCGACATTCGTGAAATCGGGAGTCACGAGGACAAGAAAGTCGAGACACTTCAAGTCTCGAAACACCGGGAAGATCTGGACCGTCCGTTAGTGGAGACATGTGGCGGAGATCAAGGCATGGGGAGTCGGGATATCGGCATTTCCATGGACAGGAGATCGGGGAAGTCCATAGTGAAAACCCCGATATAATCTGAGCCGTTCGTTTGGGGAGACAGGTGTCAGAAATTCGAAGGGAGTCGGTATATTGGCTATTGGTAAATTGGAGTTCTCAAGGTCATGAAAGTCGAGACATTTCAAGTCTCGAAACCGCAAGGAGGAATCTGAATCGTCCATCTGGAAGGGACACGCAACAACAATCGGAGCCATCGTGGAAAGGCCCGACAAGAGGACGTCTATCGGCATTGTGGTCATCGGGATATCGGGAATCCTGGTGACAAGGTTTTTGGGCATTTCAGAATTGTGAAGTCCAAAACCCTGACAAGGAGGAAGGTGCCATCGTGGGGGCCAACTGTCAGCATATCGGATAAGGAGGAAAGCTCTGTTGTGTGGGGGCCAGCTGTCAGGATAGCGGAGAGTCGGGATTCGAAGGATCGGGAATCCCATGAGCCAATTCATTGCAGCATTGAAAAGCTCAAAACCCCGACGGAGAAGTAAGACTACAGTCATGGGGATAACGATCATATGGGCCAGGAACCTAGCAAGGAGAGCTAGTGCGTAAAGGGCGCGTCGGGATTCGAGAGATCACGAATCCTGAGCACATGTGTATTTCGACATTGGAAAGCTCGAAACCCTGATAGAGGAGGTATGGTTGTGGTCATATAGGGGGAGGTCACGTGGACCAAGAGCTTAGTCTAGAGGGCTAACGGGAGTTGGAGCTCATCAGGATTTTGAAGCCCAAAACCCCGACTAAAGGAATATAAGGCTGCGGTCTTATGGAAAGCGGTCATATGGACCAGAGCCTAGCCAGGAGGGGCTAAGGTCAGAAGAGAGCTCATCGTAATTCGAGAGTTCAAGAGTATAGGAACTCTTGATATCAGAAAGGACGAAACCCCGAAAACCCGAAACTGAGTCGGGGAAGATTGCGGTCAAGTGCAGAAGGCCGTGCGGGTGAAATAAGGATTTGTGGATCGGGTTTTTAGCAGAGATTCCAGCAGGGAATCGGAAGAGCCAATTCGGCTCATGAATGAGTGAATGAGAATGATCCTGTGAGTAGGAGTGCGATGAGGTGGTGGATCGCATCTCTATTGCATCACATGGGATTTAGATGTAGACAGCCTTTAATGGTTGTAAGGCTGAGATCTAGTTCCGATCTGGACTATATAGCCCATTCAATGTAAGTTTAATTTAATTGAATAGGGTAGGTGAGACGAAGGGAAGAGCTCGAAGAGCCCCCTCATGTAAAATATCTAGAGGCATATCATTTGGAGAGGAGGTAGCAAGACTTAGAATCTGCGAGAGAAGAGAGCAGAGAGAAGGAGCCAAGACTCTGTCAAAGTATGAGCTCAGGAACACCTTGTAAAGGAGGCATTTGATATTAATACAAACCAGAGCAGTTTTTCCTGCATATTGTTTATGTTGTGTGAATGTCTATGTGTTTTCTATTTATGCTGTGAATGTATGTTGTAGATGTGTTGAGGAGGAACTCTATGGTGAGTTCATAGAGAAATAGAATCATTGAGGATTCTGGACACTCTGCTAGGAGGGCATTGAGTCAGTGTGCAGATAGAGCACAGAAGGAAAGAACTCTTTTGAGTTCTTTAATAGAAGAAGAGTCCAAGGAAGGATCTTCATAGGGTTGTTGAACACCCTGCAGACTCAGCAAGAAGTTGCTTGAGCAAGAGAGTGCCAGGAGGGCATTAGATTCTCCATCTGAGGGAGAAGGGAAAAGGATAAATTCCTTAGAGGTTGAAGCTAAAGGAACAACTCAGAAGAGATAGCACCTTCATGCATGCAAAGACTCTGGAAGGAGTGCAGAAGTTGAAGAATCCTTTGAGGATTCAAGGAGAGAATCTCGTGAGGAGTGGTTCTTTCATGCACCGAGCCATAGCTGCAAAAGTCACAGAGGCCAAGGAACTCTTTGGAGACTTTAGAATCCCAAAAGCTCAGGAGGGACATCATCATTGAGAACGCAGGCGAGACCCAATGGTGTAGAGCTTGCAGAGGAAAAGAAAAGGTCAAAGCCTTTGGAATTTGGAAAATCTTCCAAAGTTTGGGAGGAAAGCACAAGCTCAAGGGGAGAGCACAACTACCGTCGGATCAGGCTAAAGGGAAGATCTGGACCATTGAAGTTTTCATATTCAGATAGCAGTAGGAGAGCACACAGGAGAAGAGAAGATCTGAGCCATCAGATCTCATGCAGATAGTCGATAGCCGTCAGATCTGTTGAAAGGAGAACGAGGTTTAATCCTCACACACAGAGCAGAGAATCTGGAAAAGTCCCGACAAGGCAGAGGCATCAGGATTTTAGATTTCAGAACTTCGGAAGTTCGGAAGTTCAGAGGACGAAGGACCAGAGATTAGAAATCACGGGTCCCGAAGTCCCAAAGATATCTAAGCCGTCCATCTGAGGAGGACACGTGTCGCGATATCCTTTTATATCGGGGATTCAGACATTGGGAAGTAGAGCACTGAGAATTCTTTCGACTTCGCAACTAGTGAAGTCTCTAAAGTGATCAGAGTCGTCCATCTGTGGGAGGACACGTGGCGAGGATCATGGTAATTACTAGGTAATCGGATACCGGGGATTCAGAAGACAAGAGGATCAGTTTCGTTGGGTTCGTAGAGTCCCGAAGACCGAAAGAATCGGGATCGTCCAAGCAAAGGACACGTGGAGCGATCCAGACATTGGGAGAGAAGTCTCGAAAAGAGAATTTCGGTATTTCAGCTACCGGAAGATGCAGGGGTGAGATTTCAGAACTCTTGACCCATAGAATCCCAAAATAATCTGAGCCGTTGGATCAAGGGAGGTTTTGAGTCGTCGATCTTTCTCAGGAGGAGGAGAACGGGAGGTTCAAGATTTCGGTACTTCGGTATTTCGGATACCAGGAGTACGAGAGGACAAGGCATTGTTGCGCTA
>SNQJ01S0021425.1:26534-53096 GCA_010110895.2 Picea sitchensis | reverse complement strand
CAGGAGGAGGAGAACGGGAGGTTCAAGATTTCGGTACTTCGGTATTTCAAATACCAGGAGTACGAGAGGACAAGGCATTGTTGCGCTAGGAGTCACGGAATTCTGAAAAGCGAATTCCCAAAAAGAACAGGAGGAGTATTGTTGGGTCACGAGGGTAAGAGCCAGATTTCGGCATTCTGGAAATCGGCTTTTCGGAAGTCTTGAGGACATGAAGTTGGGCGCTTTGCATCGATGAACCCCAAGAGGACTGCGGTCATATGATGGGTGTTCATATGGATCAAAGATATGGCTCAGGGGTCTAATCTTCGTTGAGTGCTATTTCAACATTTTGGCATTTTGGGGATCGAGGGATCGAGAAGGAAGTGGTTCTCGACATCACGACACAGGAAGTCCTGAAACCCAAAATTACTTTGTGGGAAAACATCACGATTGTGTTTGAAGGTCGTGTGGAGGTGAAGGACCTGTGGATCAAAGATTTGAGGTTCCAGTAGGGAATCAAAGGAGCCGCTTCGGCTCGAGGAGGTTTTTGAACGATCCTTTAGCAGACTCTGGCTCGAGGGTCAGGGATCAACATCATCATAAAGGCTACAACAACACTAGTAGCATATACAGTTCCTAGGAATTCTATATGCGTACTAACACCATAATCACATTCTTCTTTAGATAAAGGTAATCACATAAATAAAACCATATGCTTACTTACAGTTGTTGGAACCATTACATGATGGGTAACTATGAAGTAAGTTCTACTTTAAGCTCGATATCTACATGTTACTACTTATACCATATGTAATAGCATAGAATAATAAATACTCGTAACATAATTAACACAAAGGTAATGTTCATTAAACTAATAGTAATATGGGATCACTACTACAATTATGATCACCTATCCATCACATAGAGCGAGTGTATTAGTACTACTTATGATAGTGATTAGCTTATTACCATTGGTTTCCATTACTTGGATATGGATTAGTACAAAACTAACTATGAGTATAGCTTCCTAATATGAGTCTAATGTATCTGATTATGAACTACTAATTACACTAGTTTGAATCTCTCATTGTGTAGTAGCCAATGATATTGCTTCCCATTTATTCCATAACATTCCATACTATGAATCTCATCCTGGTACCAGAACAATGATCACTATAAGGAAGTAAGTCCATTGAATAGGGATACTACTAACCTCTGCCCTATTTGTCTAGTTACAGTTAAAGGTTGCGTATGAGTTATAACATAGGGAATAGAAGCAAATGACATGACTGTTAAATAAAAAGGGAAGTATATAATAAGAACTAAAGGCAATAGCTTAACCTGTAATACAAGGTGAATATAGCCATTCCATTACTATGATATCAATAATACAAGAACAAGTACTTAGCTTAAGGTTCAACAAGGTGATATCATGTTACCTATTTACCATAATCAATAAGTATTTTGATATTAATCTTATCTCTTATTAACTACATGGGATATCACTAGAAAGAAATGGCACTAAGTATCAACACCCGTATTACACTTGTATGTGATTCCAATGCTTGTGTCATAAGATATTACCCTTATTTTCACCTATCACCATTATCGAGTAGTGTGTATATTCCCCTTATTTCCCTAATCAACATTGTGGAATAGTGATACGTAGTATGTGTTCATTATAGATAGCTTAGGTATTACTTCAATATCAGCATGGTTAGGTATACAGTAAGCATTACTTAGTGTTATATACGGTTTATATGTAAGTTCAATCTCAAAGCTATGATACTAGCTATATGGGTATAATCAATACGAATCCATATATTATGAATATTACTTAGTTGTATCAATACAGTTAAACATGCTATCTCAAAAAAAAAGGCTCTATCTAATCTATTCACATACATCACATGTGTTCACCTTCAATACTATGATTCCAGTCAAAGTTGATCGACACTAATATAGAAGTAATACTAGTATTACCCTTTAAGGAATACTAGTATTATGCATAGTTAATACTATTCAATGCTAATCGTTATGGAAACAAGATTCACCCTTGTCACAACATAGCTCATATCTCTTATCCTTGTTGATCTCTTTGATTTTCCTGATATCTTCACTGTTCATTTTCTTATATTCCCATATCTATGGTATTCTCATATAGTAAAGCTTCGCACAATATGGAGAAAATACGGCAGAGAGAATACCATGCAATATGTAACTAGCATATGTGCCATATTAGTGTAAATAAAAAGGGTGATAGATCACCAAAGCTAATGTATATAGGTCTCATAGAGGGCTTGTTCTAGTCTCATATCATATTATCTCATTACTTCATCATGTTCAACCCTATACAATTAGCTGGTATGATTAGAACAGGTTTGATTCATGTTTTTGTACACTTACTTTATCCCTATTGTTTCCATGATACTGAGATTGTTAGACTAGCTACTACACTAATCACTATGTTGTAATTAATGGGAAACATACACTTATAGAGAGAATACATGGTATTGTAACTCGGCTTAAATATGTTATTGTAATCACGTCTATTACTAAAATATTAGATACGGTATATTTCATGATATATTAGTAATAATACGTATGATAAGATGTATACCATTGCCTACATATGTAATATGGATCTGTATTAACTAATGGTAATGCTTTTATGATTCAGATAGTCTATGATTACTGTATGTTCACTAGCATGTACACTATAACTAGGAGTGATGCCCAACTTAGCTCCAAGTAATACGAATGATTCGGGGAATTATAATGGAATCAGATTAGGCATAGGATAGTTAAAGATCATAAGCTAACAGAAGAATATACATATCATATTTACGTAATATAAGAACAATCATGGTCACACTATATTACTATCGATCCTAGCTATATGAGCATAGTGACCAGTACTCTTCTTTATCAATTCCACATGTTATAACTATCATATATTATGTGATTCCTTATCATTATTACTCATATTGAATAGTGTAAATAGAGCTATTACTATAAGGAACACTATAACTACACTAGTAGCATCATTAACAAGGGTCTTAAAAAGGGTATACTCTTATCCAATATAGATGGGTTTTACTTACTCTGATTAAGAGAGAGCTAAATAAATGGAATCAACTTCATATCTTACTCATATGAGCTATGTGAATATTAAGATATAGTTAAGAGTGTACAGTGTGAGTCTGAGGTATAGGCCACTAATCTTCGTATGATATCCATGGAATACTATGGCTATTATCTATACCACCCTATATCATAGTATGCATATCGATTCCCCTTGTTCATATGTTACCATATTCATCGGTAAATATCAGACAACTTCTCGGGTCTGGTATTACTAGTATCTATACCATATAAGAAGTATGTTCATGTTAGTTGTAATGGGATTAGTTCATGTCTATCACCTATACCTGTCAAATTAACTCCTATTTTGTGCTAGATGTTACTGTGTTCACTAGAATAAAGGTCAATGGCAGTAGTACTAACATAGAATTATAAGTCACACTACAGCTCATACTTTGAATTACAATAAGAGAGCATAGATTTGTACATGGTGTGTTTCATATTAGTTGTGATCAAGTTGTTATTACGATAGCTTACATGCTTTGATTATTATCAGTATTAGTATTGATTTTAGTTATATTACCTTTATTATGGAAACTAAGTATATGGTGTGTACAACTTATTCAGGTAAAGCATAGATAACTATGGATTTCAATAAGGACATAAAATGTGAAGCTTAAACATATCATAGGTAAGAGATTGGTTAAGTTGAATAGGAGAACATATCCCTTACTAATATGAACTCAATATAACAGGTATGACTGTAACTATCAGATAAAAAAAAAGTGATTAGAATGATTACCATTAATATGTATACCTTTATCATAACCATGTATTAGTCTGTAATGGTCATAGTGTAACACATAGCCTTTGCTAAGCTAAGGGACAGGGCCGAATATGGCCCTGTCCATGTACAGGGACAGGGCCATATTCGGTGATGTCCATGTACAGTTAGAGGCCCGAGTTCGGGCATGTCCCTATACATGGATGGGGCCTCACATATATTATATGTGAGCTAGCTCACATATATATTATATGTGAGATAAATGTTTAATTAACCCAAATATAAATTTTATTTGAATTCATAATTTCCCAATAAAAAAAAAAAAAATTCAGATAAAAAATGTTATAAACCATAATTGTACATTGACTATAAACAACAGTTCCAAATTAATATAGTAAAAATCTATTCTAACATTTATAATAATTTAGTAAACATTGCACCACAAGATTGGTGTCAATTTCATCATGTAATAATCTTCTACTAATGTATTATATTTCAACAAATAATAACAAAATAAAAATTTGTTTTAACATTTATCAGAATTTATTAAACAATGAACCACAGAATTGATTTCAATTTCACCATGTAATAATTATTTAGTTCTATATTATATTTCCAATAACAAGAAAATAAAATATGAAAATCCATCCAATACAAACAATACAACCCATTCTGGAATTGACTGTGCAGTTGGAGGCATTTGTCAAGGGTCTCCTTTGTAATCGCTATAGGAATTCCAACAGGTTGTGTAGCTGACAGTTTGAACTGGAAAATTTGATTGCGGCTGTTGTGAGGGATGTTTTTCACTTTTGTTCATACAACAAGGTACAACGGGTTGCAAGATCTCAAATGGCTAGAGAGGATTTCAATTTTGACAGCTAGAATGAAAACTGGGTTGATCCAATGTTTACACAGGCTTTGGAGGTGAGAGCGCAAGGTAATAGAATTTGTTGGATGCACATTGGAATGGTAGAATGAGGGAGGGTGTAAGAAACTTTTCTAAAACACCCAAAAAATACATATCAAACTTATTTAACAATAAAAATGAACTCTGATCAACAAACCATTCATTCTACAATTGCTCAGACACCCACCTAAAAATTAGAGGTTCATCACTAATGTTGGCATGAAACTTATCAGACTAGGGTCCTTCTCAGGTTACCAAAAAAAGGTATCGTGTATTCTAGAGCATTGCAATTTTCATCTCCTCCAAAGAGAAGAAGTCTCACCCGAAGTGTTGTTGAGACAAAAGGACAGGGAAGGGTAAGGAGAATACTTAGGTGGGTTCACAGAACCTTCAAGATTCATCTTGATCTTGTGCAAGATATCTAAATAAAAAATAGATTTGAACTCATATACGCAAGAAATTAAGCTACTTAGGTTGTAGAAATAATTAATGTACAGAAACATCACGTGGAACTTATGAAACATAAAGAAGTACTATAAAGATACAATGCAATAGCATAAACACAGAATGCCGCAAGATATTTTGAAATTTTGGATCCTTATTCATATATTATTTTCAGATCTTTCTTAGTTACAACCTCAAAGATACAAAGTAGTTCTCGGTTACAAACTCTTGGCTATGGACCCATGTCACAGAGCTCTAATTCCAAAATTGGTGTACAGATTACATTACAGAATTCAAAACCCGACTTATCGACAATAGACAACAACAACTATGACCGAACATAACAACAAGGGGAGAACCGAACCCTTTTTACAATCATACTCATCCCTATACATAAGATAAATCATGTCTTCTGGATTTGTCTTGCACGATTTCTTGTTTTGTTGCAATTGCTTTTGCTTTGCTAGAGTTGCGTTGTCCTTTTCTCAACTGATTTCTATTACTTCTCCTTTCTCTATTGTCCAACTTATTCTGTAGCTTGCACAAATCGTACTCGGAAAAGACTAGGACTATAGTCTTTCTTGCGCAACTTCTCATCCAAAAAAAAAGGGCCCAANTATGACCGAACATAACAACAAGGGGAGAACCGAACCCTTTTTACAATCATACTCATCCCTATACATAAGATAAATCATGTCTTCTGGATTTGTCTTGCACGATTTCTTGTTTTGTTGCAATTGCTTTTGCTTTGCTAGAGTTGTGTTGTCCTTTTCTCAACTGATTTCTATTACTTCTCCTTTCTCTATTGTCCAACTTATTCTGTAGCTTGCACAAATCGTACTCGGAAAAAACTAGGACTATAGTCTTTCTTGCGCAACTTCTCATCCAAAAAAAAAGGGCCCAATAGGCTCCGACCACAAACCGACTCTCCCTCGAGTCAAGTACTAGACTCTTTCGTAGCTTCCAAGAGAAATTCTTGTTTTCCCTTGTCCTCCTTTCCCTCTTTCCTTTTCTCTTCTGCTTGCACTTTCTCTTCTTATCCCTTTTCAAATGAAGGGCCCAACTCTAGGACCAACTCCAAGGCCCACTTCTTCACTTCTTTAAAGCTCCCAACTTTATCCTGCCATTTCCTGGCAAGGAGTGAGGCCTCTGCCACAAGCTATTGGGTCACATATGTAATACATACCTTTGGCTTCTATGCGACCAACACATTCCATTCAGAATATGTTGTTGCATAGACTTGATGCATCTACCTATAAACTATCGGAATGACAGGCCAAAAGTCATGGAGCTCCTTATTAGCTACGGATTTCGCCTCAAATAGAGAATTCAACTCATTGTACGCTTGCTAAATATGATAAAACTTATGTTGTTTCTCTAGAGGATCCATCATAGCCACAAATTCTTCATTCAACACCTGGATTCTAGTGCACACATCCTCCAAGGTCTGGTTGTGCCTAGTGATGATGCCCATCCAATCGTTGACTTCTCTGAAAATATTTATGCACTCAGTTGTGCGCTTATGTAGTGTTGCTCAGGAATTGTTTCATTCTAGCACTATCTTCTCCATTTTCTCCTGCAGATTATGAGGTTGCTGCTCTTCTTCTTGCTGAGTTTGCCGCAATTGCAATTCTAGATGCTCTACACGAATGGTAAATTGTGACCATGCTCCTTGAAGCAGTTCAATCTGGTGATTCGGTTCTCCTGCATCACTAGCTTCTGTAAATTGGGGTGCGACATTCTGAATCTCTAGCCAGGCCTCAACAAGCCTTTCTTTAACTCTTTCCAGTTTGTTCTCGACCTGGATCTTTGCATTTTCCTCTGATTTTTTGCATGCTTGTGCAAGGAGCACTTCCTCCCTTGCGAACTCTACAGACCTCTCCACCTACTAGAGCCTCTACTCGAGTTGATTCATTGATTCTCTGATCATTCAAATTAAGTTTGTTTCTAGCCACTGTGCAAGGTCAGTTGAAGATGGGGCTGTGTCCTTGGGTGCTCAGGTTTGCAGTGGAAGTACACTGGTCGTTGAATGTTATGAAGGGGTCTCTACCTCCTCCTTCCGTGTGGATGGTCCTATCGCAAGCCTCAACCTCAACGATGATGGTAGGAGTGTCAAAACCTTTGTTCTGGCCAAGTAGAGTTGTAGAAATTATGCGCACTGTTGATGGCTCTAGAGAACCAGCTCCATCTCTTCCTGTGCGGATTTTGCGCTCTTCCTAGAGGTTCAATATGGTTCCTTATGAACCTATGGTATCTCTTTCTCTTCACTTTTGTCTGCTTCCGGGGTTGCGCTTCCCAAGGCACCCTCAACATTGGCCATCGAGGAAAAGTGTTGGGGACTTTGAGCTTGCAGCTCCTCTACCATTTAAGTGTCCTTCTGTTGCACAAAAGGAACAATTTGTTGGTCCTGTGAATTAGGGTTCAGAAAATTCACCTGTAATCTCTGCTCCGGTACTTCTGGATTTGGACCAGAAAGTTTTGGTCTTTTCTCATGTAATTCTGGCCTTGTTTCTAGGAATTTTGGCTCAGGTAGTTCTGGAGGATCTAGTTGCATGGGATATGGATCGGTAGTTTGGGGTGGATTGGTGGTTTCTAGAGGTGGCGACTGGGGTTGTGGTGGTGATGGAGGGTTCTCGGTGACAATGGTGGATGGAAGGGTGTCAGGCTCAGGGTCATCCTAAATATGTATGACTAGGGTTTCTCGGACCATTGAGCGAGTGTAAGGACAACAGATGAAAGGGGTTAGGGGTTCAAAACTTTTCTTGGTGAGACCTTTGTTATGAACTTCTTTGCCATTGGTTCTGTAATGAATGCAGTGCTCAAGATTTGGTTGACATCCTTACCTGTCAACATGGATTTCTCTAGAAGTTGCGGGAAGATAGGCAATGTTCTTTTCTTCTACTCTAGTGGTTGTGTCTCCTCCTCCTCCTCAGAGTTTGTTTGTGATGAAGCTTCTTTATTCGGTGCCTCTAAGCTTGATCTCAGTCCTAACTCTGTTTATTTTACTTTCTTCTTCAACAGCTCGAAAGGAAAAATGTAGTGCATCCCCTACTTGTGCGGGTGGTATTTAACTCTCGACCATGACATTACCTCTTTGTCGAAGGCCTCCTCATCTAAGTAGAACGAAAACATCCTCGAATGGAATTCCTCCATGTTGGCATGCCTCGACCATACAAACATATGATGTCAGTTCATGTTGAAGGCGATGTTCCTCATATTTCAATTGAGGATCTCCTGGAGAATGAGAAACCTCTATGTTGCATCGATGAGTCCGTTATACCACTTGGAGAATGTCGTGTTGTTGAAGGTTGTGTTCTTTGAATTCAACCTAGAATAGCAGGGCTCAAACATCTTTTCAAGGTGCCCCTTGTCTACTAGCACTAATGGTCTTCCAATGGGTGGCTTTGAATTTATCATTGTGAACTCCAGCAATAGGTATCCATATGTGAAGGTGTCTCCCTTCTCCTCAGCTTCCTTACAAGCCACGACTAGTTCCTCCAATAGGTAACTGCACCAATTGTATACAACGCCATTAGCAAAAACATCCACTACTGATAATTCATCTAGCATGCATTCTCCCTTGTAATACGACGTCATGAATTTGATGGATATGATGTAGTATTCAGTCCTGACTGTATCTGGTAGTATCAGGTTGATTTTGGCTATGTTCCCCCCCTTTGGATGTCGAACCTTTCATAGAGGTTGGGATCCCCTTTCTTTTTTATGATCTTAATAGGACCCTGAAATCCTTTAGACACATCCTCACCTTCGAGGGACAGTATAGTAAGTTGATGGATGTCTTCAGCATGGATTGGATACCACCTATCCAACCAGAGACTTCTTTTGTGCACCCTACTGATCAGGAACATGGTGCACTGTGCAACATTGCCAGTGTTACCGAACACTGGTAAGTCTCTGAGGTTCATGATATTTGAGTTGAAGAGGTTGATGAATCCAGGCTTTGGCACAAACTGCATGCCTCCCAACTTGTCTGGAGTGATACTCCAGAATATGTCTATCTTCATCTAGGGGAACAAGATTGGATTTGTTAAGTCAAGATCAAGGAGCTTGACCTGCTCCACCTTCCCCTTGAGATCACCCACGACTTCAAATCACAGGTCATAGGGCTCATCTGGTACTGCATATTTGTACATGGTGCCTCGACTTCCTGTATCTCTCGGCATTGTGGGCTCTGAGTTATCAGCAAATTCTATGGAGAAACAAGGATTTGGTGGTCACAACTACGAGTCTCGGGATTACACAGGCTTGCTCGCTCTGCAAAATTTGAAAATCACTAAGTGCTTTTGGAAACAATGTGTTCTACGACATGTTCTCAGAACCTTATACTCATGCTTAGCTGGCAAGTTCAGTAATAAATTTTGTTCATCATGACCATATGGACGCAAATTGGATCTAATTTTTCCGACGAGACGGGTTAACGGGGTAAATCCTATTGGGCGATTCTTGAATTTACTATGCAAGTTGGACATGGACGTGGCCAATTTTAGACCTTTCCATTTGATAGATGGGAATACTGGTGCGAATACCGATCACATATTCGTGTATTGCGGCTTTATGGCTTAACTGAATTCAGATGAGATACTGTAATAGCAATAAAGGCTGTGACTAGGCTGGGTTTGTGTGGCACATGGACTCAGATTGCGTTCGGATTCATTCTCCCTCCGACCACAAGGGGTCCCCGTCATATTAATGACTGTCATTAATGGGTTCTTTACGCTTCTGATCCTATGCTATTGAGTAAGAAGTTATGCATCAAACAACACTTAAACAAAAAAGGAAGTGAACTACATGTTGCGGGGCTACATTGCACACGTCGACTTTATTAACTTAATTTACAAAAAATGCAGAAAACTCAAATCTAAATACTATACATGCTCCTTTGGACTAGAGAAAAATTCCTTTAGCTCAGTTCTAAGATATATAGGGTTTTAGGCGAGCGCCATTTGTTAGGACCCTATAATTTATAGGGAAATCAATATTCTGACTGTCATCTATCTCAGGCACTACTCTTTTGCTCACGACGCACAACAAAGATGAAAAAGCGGCATAAATCTCTCAATTCACTTTAGCTGTTATCACACAAGAGTTTTTGTTTTCGGTAGTTAAAGAGTAGAGTCTCATGTTATGTTAGCTACCGAAAGAGAGAGCTTTCGGTTGCTTATAACCCAATTTTTGTGTACCCCTAGCAACCGAAAGCCTGTAGCTAGATTAAAAAATGGCTCTTTGATCTTCATATTTATCATCCTAACCTTTGTATTACTGTCTTTTCTCAGGCATTCTGGAATGTTTTCGAGTTTTCTAGCCCGTGGACACATCATGGGGTATATTCTTTAGTGGTTTTCGAGCTTCTGCCCTAAATTTGGGTTTTTTTTTGTTTTATGTGTTTTTCATTAAAGCATAGCCTGGAGGCCAAGTTTACGCTCCAACGCTCCATCTCCATGCAACCTGTCACACAACAACACAACGCATGTCATGGGTTATCATGCAACATCATGCAACACACAAGACACGGGTTAAGAACAACATACAAAATCGAAGTTTCCAATGAAGCCCATATGCTACCAAAGACCAATGTTCAAGTGCCAGATGCACCCAAACCTAAGTTCCAACATTCAGAATCACTTACTGGTGTCAAAGCCTGAGTTTCTAGGGGTTGACGCAGCACTCAACAATCATATACAGGTTCTTCAAAGACAAATTCGTTTGAGTAAGATAAAGACCATGTATAGAACGATGAAAATGAGTGACGAAGGAGAAAATGGAAGGAGCTCATGCATATATAGTAAGTTATAAATGTTGATGGAAATGCCAACAAAATTCTAGGTGTCAAGGGAATCGCCCAGCAGGTACCAAATGTCAAAATGAAAATCAAGGTAACTGTCAAGGAAGGCGTTTATTTCACATAATCAAATTCAATTTGTCAAGAAGATTGTTCAACAAGAGGCATTGTACGATGTTTGAACATAGAGTGTGAAATGAGATGATTTTCCTGCACATATGCATGGAAATGTATATATAACCTCTATGAAAATAAGGAAAGGAACGATGGCACTTGGTGACTTATCAATGTACTAAAATCCCCATGTCACTGTTATTATGACATGAAATGAAATCTCTATTGTGTATGTCCTTCTGGTTCGTGATGGTCGTATGGGAAAATTCTAGTGGGCGCCAAATAAGGAGGACATAATTTGTGTATGCAGATCCACTAATTTTTTCATTAAATGAAGAAAAATAGAGTTTGTGCAGCGAGTTTACGCTACGCAAGTGTTGTAGGAGCACAATATAAGGAAACATGCATATAAGTGCCAAGCCATGAAATATGAAGGGGACAACCACAAGAAGTCAAGCCTTGAATTTTCCAACTAAATATCCAGTTGTTGAATGAAGAGTTTTCATAAAAAAATTCAAATGAAAAATATCAGCTTAAACCCAAATGATGCCACTATTCTCTGAGATTTTGGTTGAGAATTCTATATGTTGGAACTCAAATACAAAAATTTGCCACAATTTTCCTATTAGACAGATAGAGTTCAACATCCAGCTACGAGATATCAAAGTTTACATCACCGATACAGAATGTACCAAGTGCTAGGTGTTAGGATTAAATCTCCACATGCAGTTGAAACCCTTGCTTTTTTTTTCAAAGCTCGATTAATGAAGTGATTGCCAGTTTCATTTTGTGTGAAGATGGTCTTCGAACGCAAACAAAAAAAAAGGATTCTGAGTGGACATATGGCTAGAAATATTTCCAAATATCCTACATCGATAACAAATTTCCAGACAGTCTTTAGTCATTCAAATTTACAAATGACAAGATACTTGGTAGCAGAAGGATAAGACACACAGGTGGTAGAGTTTTTCAAGAACAATATGGCAATTAAAGAATCTTGGTCAGATTGATAATAGGACTCTTGTTAAAATGTGGCAGAGCTTATTAAGCCATAAAATTAGTTGTTGAAGACTCCTAAGACTAAGATCAATATCAGCGAGTGAGGAGTTCCAGATTCAAAGGTATCTGGCACTAAAGAAAAAGTCATATTTCAAGATTCGAAGAAGAGATTAAGGAGAATATCCAAGAATTCAGATGTATAGATGGGAAATTTCTCCAGATTTTGAGGCATTTTTAAATGCAGCTGGCAGTCAAGACACCAATTCAGCCAGAACAAATGAGGCAGATCCAGAAACGTAATGCATTCGAGGCACCTCTCAAGCAGTTAGAGGGAGGTGGAAGAGTATCTCTTTTTCCTAGGCAAAGGACTAGGAGTCAAAGGGACAAGTGGCCACTAGTTCCATAATTCGAGGGATAGGCATCAACAACCTTCTAGCAAATTCGTGACAACCAAGCAACAGTTTCCAAATTTAGTTTTTCCTTTAATTTTCTGTTTTGTTTATTTTAGGAGGTCATTTACAGGTGTCATGCAGTATTGTAACTGTTTCCTATTTTTAGAAAGTAGAGTTAGAGCTTGAATCTTTTGAAGGCTGAGGCATTTTTTCTTATATATGCACATGTAAAAGACAAAATGGGGGGTTCGATCTGAGAGGGAGTAGTTTTCTTTGCTGGACTATGGGCTTTGCCATTCCAGAAAGCGTTTTTTTGTAATATCAAATGATCGACCAGTAATAGGCAAGCTGTTGATAGGATTCTTGTGCGGAGGTGTTGGTGGCGTTTTCCCTTTTCTCTGTTAAGTGTTTTTCTAGTTATCATACCACTTGTTTTCAAATTCTTATTGTCAAAAGATAGTAACAGAGTAGAATTTATTGGTGAAATACTCTGCATATGATCTTTTGGTAATCTTTATGTTTCTCTTCTAAAAGATCAGTTTAGGAATTCTTAAATGCTCCTTTGCTTGACTTTTTCTCCTCTACTTTTTTCTCATTTGACACCATTAAAACTGGATTAAATCCAACATTTCCACTACCTTTCCCTATGTAAGAGTTTTTTCCAGATCTGAGAGAGAATCATATATTTAAGTGCAGACCCCATTTTCCCAATGGCCCTCTTTATGGTCCCAAACCAACCATTTAAAAACCAAAAACTCCAATCCCTCATAACTAGCCTAATATCCTATTCCAAACCAAGGTAAACCATACAGAGAGAGCCCTCTCCGAGTCCTGGAGGGATAGATACAAGACTCCAAGTGGTTGAAACAGTTACCTCTATCAATTTCTCTCTTAGCCTGAGAAATTACAGAGTGTTAACACCATTCACCCATCCTGGCCGCAACATACCATCCAATTGTGTAAGTCTGACTGCTCCTGGAGGTCGGATCTCCACAACTATAAATGGTCCCAACCAATTCATGTGAAACTTGCCAAGATGCTTCTGGTACCGACTATGATAGAGTAGGACCTTGTCTCCTTGCACAAATACTTTAGTCTTAATGTGCCTTTCATGCCAATATTTTTTCCTTGCTTTCTCAAATGACTGATGGAAGTCTGCTAAAAAATTGGTCTCTTCAAGTTCTTGTAACTCCATGAGTCTCTGCACAACTGATTCTTCCTCTGACATGTGTGTGATCTGTGCAATGTACAAACTTGGAGTAATGAATTATGCATGCACCACAATCTCTTTCCCATAAACTAGCTGAAAGGGCATGTACCTGTGGAGTTTCTTTGTGGTTGTCTTGTAAGCCCATAGTACTGTTGGAACTCTATCATCCCAATCTTCCTTATTTTCACAACAGACCTTTGTTAACCCTCTCTCTAGAATCTTGTTGAATGCTTCTACTGTTCCATTGGCTTACGGGTGGTAGGGGCTTCTTTTTTAATGTTGGATCAAGAACTTTGTTGTAATATTTGCTATGGTACTACTAATAAAATGAGCTCCTTGATCACTGGTCATACTTCTAGGACATCCAAATGGAGTGATAATATTATCAAAAATGAACCTAGTAGCAGTATCGTTCGAGCAATCCTGAATAGATTTTTCCTTAGCCCAACGTGTAATATATTCAGTGGCGGTAATAATGTACCTAGCTTTGAATTCTTAGCTGTGGGGTTGATCAGTCAAGTGAAGTCAACTGTCCACTTCTCAAATTCCTACAAAGCACAAACTGGTTGAAGTGGTAATTCATCTCATCGTGATGGCTTACCCACTCTTTAAGACACATCGCATGATCTGACATATACCTTTGCATCCATGAAGAGTGTTTCCCACCATAGTCCAGCTTAGAGGAATTTCTTCACAGTGTCCTTTCCTAATACATGACCTCCCGCAACTTCATTATGGCACTCCCACAGTATATCCTGTCTTTCGTGGTCCAAGACACATCTCCGGAGGATACTATCTAGTCCCAATTTATACAATTTCCCTATAATTACTTGATAGTCTGCTTCTCTAGCCACCATATGGTGTTTTTGGTTTGTGAAATACGTTTATGAGTAGGATCCTATACTTAATAATATTGATATGTCTTCCAGGTACTTTGGTATGGCCTCAACCTAAAACAGATCTGCATCTAGGAGTCGATCATTGATTTCTCTACCACTTTCCCATGACTCTAATATAGACAGGTGATCAGGCCCTACGTTGCATCTTCTAGGCTTAATAATCACTTCAAAAGAGAATTCCTGAAATAGTAGCAACCATATACAAATTATCCCTTCCAACACAGGTTTGTTAACTAGATATTTCAATGCAGAATGATCAGTAAAGAACTTAAAATGAGAACCTAACAAATAATGTCTAAATTTTTGCAAAGAATAAATCATGGCCAAACCCCCCCTTTCTGTCATTGTGTAGTTGCGCTCAGCTTGCGACAACTTCCTTCTCACAAAATAGATAGGATGATCCATGGCTCCATCTCTAGGATGCGCTAAGATAGCTCCTAAGGAAATACTTGAAGCATCTACATGGACATGAAATTCATTTTCCCGATTTGGAAATATCAGAATAAGAGTTGTGTTGAGATTCTCCTTTAGGGTATCGAATGCTTTATCACATTCTGGGGTCCATTGGAACACTTTGGCCTTCTTTAATAGATTTTCTAGTGGTGCAATGATGTTTTCATAACATCTGATGAACCTGCGATAGTACCCTGTGTGCCCCAGCGAGCGCAATTGCTTAGCACTCGTAGGTGGTGACATGTTCACAATAAAAACAACTTTGGTTGGGTCTACCAGTACTCCCTCTCAGCATACTATGTGGCCCAACAAATTTCCATGTGGTACACAGAAGATACACTTTCTGAGATTCAATGATATCTGCAATTCTATGCGTCTGTCAAACATCAGACATAGTAGCGCTACATGTTCCTTGAGAAAACTATATATCGTCCAATCATCCATATAAGCTTCTATAAATTTGTGAATAAATTCTTTGAAATCTTCTATTACAATCCTGGAGAAAACTGCATGGGCGTTCTTTAAGCCGAATGGCATCACATCGTATGCAAAAGACCCCCATTTTGTTATGAATGTGGTCTTCTTTTTGTCCTCTTCGGCAATCCTTACTTGGCGGTACCCTGAAAATCTATCTGTAAATGAATACGATTCTTTCCCCGCAACCTGTTCTAGAACCTCATCAGTAAAAGGTGTTGGAAAAGGGTAATGCACACAGGCAGAGTTAAGGCTTCTATAGTCTACACAAACCCTGATATCCTCTATGCCTTTATTGCTCTGTATGACTATTAGGTTGACCCGTTCTTCTTCTTCCACTAAAAAAATAAGTCCAACTTCCAAGATCTTGTTTATCTCCTTCTTAACCTTCTCTTTTACCCTAGGGTTAAGGCGATATGGTCTATGCCTCACAGGATTTGATCCTGGTTTTAATTCGATTTTCTTTTCTCCTATAACTCCTTTGATCCCTTTTAACTCTGAAAAGGTCTTTGGTAACAAATCCTCGTATTACTCCAACAAACTTTGTATTTCTTGACTATTTTTCTCATCCCAATAATCTCCCACCATAGTTATATTAGGTTGCTTTTTGGTCCCTATATTGACTTTGCGCAACTTCAATGGGTGATTATAAGAACTATCAGTCTGATTGGGTATGATGTTCTATAATTCTTTGTTCCCTTTTGTTTATTTAATGGATAGACTTCTAAATTCCTCTAAATCATCTGGGATTTCTGAATCCTTTCCAATCTTATATCATTCTATAGGTATATTTTCTATGGTTGGGTAAGGATTAGTCTGAATTTCTTGTCTATGTTTTTCACATACCACTAGGTTTGATTTCTGATTACTATTGTCTGTAAAGAAATATTCTTTAATTCTCTGCAGGATTAATTCAAGCTCAGGGTACTTACTTGTAAATGAGAAGTCCTTACAAAATTCATCTTCCAACGTTTGCTAGTAGCTAGTCTGTCTTCTAGTTTCTTCATGTATGAACCAAGATTTCGGGATTGGACCTAGTGAGTGGGGAAATAAATGAACCCAGAAGCGAGGGTATTTATGCAACTTGCCACTATGTCACACACTATTTAATATGTGCTCTATGATCATATTCTCCACTGAATAGTTGCACAACTTGGAAATTTTCCTGCCTCTCTAATTCCAGCTACTCCTTATCCTGAAACCTATACTTGATAGGTTGCTTCACATCATCCCAATTTCTGAGTAAGGATTTGTGATTGGCCCACCATCTAGCAGCGGTTTCCTAGAGGGCTAAATCCAGTACTAAGATCCTTTGATCCTCTACTACATTTTCTTCCATGCTGAGCATAAAACTATCAAGTCTTGAGGTACCATCATATACTGGGTGTTCTCTGACCTCAATTCCAACCCATCTAGTTTCCATGACAATTGCACATATCCTTCAAAATATTTCATATGAGCCTTGCGCATCTCCTTCAGAATCAACATTGCTTCCATGGAAAAACAGGTTTCTTGGACAGGAAGATGAATTGTTCTGTGCATCTGTAGATGATTTTGTGGTGCAATCTTCTAAAAGGTATACCAATTGTGCTGGTAAATTAAATATAAAAACCAGGTGGGGGCATATAATATTAGACTTGAAAATGATGGCTTGGAAACAATGGGCCTTTCTTCCCTCCCTATTTATACTTTCTCCATTTTCTACTATCCCTTTTGTTTTCTAATTCATCTGCTTAGTGTTCTTTCTGAAAATGCCTTGGTGCGCCGGTTGGTAGACTAATGGTTTCACATATATGGTCGCGCTTCTACCTTATTCCATAGTTACCCACTTTGTCGATTGCGGGTGCTGAGATGGAAGGTTCAATATTTCTCCCCTGGCTTCTGGGGGTCCGCGATATACAGATTGGCCGTGGTGCCCCGCTCTCATGCCCTATTTACTGTTAAACATTTTTCCAGTTAAAAAATTCAGATGCATACAATTTTATGGTTACTTAGTCCTTCTAATGGACAATATACAATGCATATTCTTGTTTAGTCTTGATGTTCATCTTCACTTGCTTGCATCAGAAAAAGTTGGACTAGTGACATGGGCATGAGCAATCAGTCATCCCAGACATCAGTAGACCAACAAGGTCAAAGGTAAAGATGCATACACTCTACTCTTACTATGTTTACCAAACAAATATCCTCAAGTATATATTCATCTATGGCATGGTGAATATGTTGATGTCATATGCAATACATGGTTTGCAGTTCACAAGAAGTATCAACAAGTACAAGTGAGACGTCGAATGTGTTGCATGTTCCATAGACTAAGATGTGTGGCTGAAAAACTCTAAATCCACAGTTCATCGAAGCTATGTGTGTACTTGTATATTTATGCCAGTGAAAGAAGAATACAAAAAAAATAAAATGCACAGTACCATTCACTTTAGTTTTTCTATTCAAAAAATGTCACCAGGTCTAGAGTTGTAACATCCAAAGTACTATCAATAGAGAGCTTTAACAACCACCGAGCTTGACAAGAGTTCGTTGGGGACATAAAGGTCGTCTATAGCACCTACATGGACAAGGGAAACAAAAGTAGATCCATTATGTGTGCTGACATGACAAACAAGGAGGCCATGATGATAGTGACACTGACTATTCCTCCACAACTTGTCCAGAAACATGCAGAAAATATATTTTTAGGTAATGGGATATCCATTACAAATTTTAATATATTGCCCAAAATATTATATGATCGTGGTGATTGTGATCGAATTATTTCTCTCAACGAAACAAGTATTGTGGAAAAAAAATTCGGTGTTTTTTCAGAATATCGTTTCATCCTAGACTCGACTATCAACCAGCTTGCACAAAGCATTGATATTTACCCAATCAAAACAATTGGCGCAGTTGTCACACTGGTGAGAAAACTTGGCTCGCAACACATTCTCCATATAAAGGATGGAGATTCAGACATTGACAAGGCAATGGTACCTCTTTTCATATTCATTTTTGTCCTTTATTTTCACATGTGCATGTATCTCAGATAAGTTACTCAAATATTACACTGTTCCATGTTTCATCTACAATTGTTCGATACATATTCAAATTCGTTTTCATCAATGGAGCATCAATTGCATAAAGGGAAGATTCCACTTATGCTCTTCAAAAATATAACAAAGAAAAGGGATGTTAGAGAAAGGATCTTTCGGACAACCCAAGCAATGTTTGTAATAGAGTTATGAGCATATATAGTACAGGATCTGAAGAAAATAGATATCTCTACAACTATTGTGTGTATACATCCACAAAATCATCCTCACTTTGCTTATAGAAATAGATTTGAACAAATTTCTGCGGCCTGTTTTATTTATTTATTATTTTTTTAAGGGGAGGGGGGGTGCAGTTGTGTATTATATTGTTTAATGTATTAATTCCTAAGGTTTCGTTCCGAGGTTGAATGTGTTTTAGTTGCAGCCCATGTGTACTCGACCCCCTTTGAACCTGTATGTGAAAAATCCAACTCTCCTGCTTCTGCCTCCACTTTGATAAGTGATGATACGATTGAATGTCTATGATGCAGTGAAAAATGTCCATATATATATGGAAATTGCATCAATGTTGTCATTCAAACCGTGGGCAACACAACCATGCATTGTACAGTTAGGCAGCCTCTGTTAGAAAATGTGCTTCCTAAGTTGGCAGAGTTGTCGTATGAAACATATCTTTAGAAAAAGGCAAGCAGTGTGCACATGTTGTGGGACCTTTGGATACATATCGAATTCACCTTAAATGAGGACAATGCAGTTTTTCATATCGACTGAAGAAGGGAAAAAAATATATCAAATTTTGTCAGGAAACAAAAATACCTCATGTGTCTCTGTAATATTTTTTCAACATCCAAATGAATGTTCGTCAGACTATGCTAGTTGGGATTGCATGCACAACAAACCCCATATATCCCATGGCCCCGGTTATTTTCTACTAGGAACATATACCAGATGCAAGAGAAAAGGAATGCGGCGACATCTTTTCTTTGTATATCAAATTGTTTGGTGCAAAGGTGGATGTGTCATGCTCTATGGAACCTTGTGGGAACTTTCTTGCGGCCTGTTTGAAGTTTAGTTGGTTCTTGGTTGTGTGCTTCATCTGTCAATTTTTATATCACGGAACTCTGACTGTTGTTTGGAGGACATGAAACAATAGAATTGAATTTTTTATCCAGCTAGCCCACAAATCCGCCGGATACGTTTTATGGCGATGTGACACAAATGTAGTATGTGGCTTGTTTTAGAAGTTTTCCTTGATCGATGAACTTGGTAAAATTAATCTCCTGGAATAATTTGAAATCAACGAATATATATTGTACGAAGTGCAATTGTGCTATCATATCAACAAGAGGCCCTTAAAATTCAAATTGGTCATTGTTTTAGCATTTTTGCTTAATCGATGAACTTGGTAAAATTAATCTCCTGGAATAATTTGAAATCAACGAATATATATTGTGCGAAGTGTAATTGTGTTATCATATCAACAAGAGGCCCTTAAAACTCAAATTGGTCCTTGTTATGCTTATGGTGATAGAATTTTAAAAAACTTTCTTTTGTTTCCTTCCTTTTTTTTTTAAAATAAGCGATTTAACATCCTTTGATAATTTTATGTAATTCAATTGTACAATATCAATATTTAATATTAATAATTTATTATTTGAAAATAATGTTTTTAGATAATGTTAGATAGGATGACCATCCATAAACAATCACAATCTTGAGCCTGCCAATCCTGGAGTCCTTCTATCAATTTATATGTCGCAGAACTTCGAGTGTTGTTTGGAGGACATGAAACAATATAAGTGCAATGTTGAGCCAGAGAGCTCACAAGTCCACCTGTCAATTTGTATATCGCGGAAGGCTAGGTGCTATTTGTAGGACACAGAACAACAGAGGCTCAATTTTGAGCCAGCCAAGCTGAGAACCCGCAATCCAAAAAGTGGCTAACTATGTAATGAAGGATCTGTGCATGCTCTATAAACTCTTATGTCCATACTTTATAAAAGTACATGTTTACTATGTATTGCTTGTTTGTCGAAAAATTTCTAGGTGCGGAAGTTGGCGGATGCACGTGTTCAGATTTCCTACTTTTATATCACTAGCCTAACCAAATTGTACAAACTTTCTTGTCTAATTAAATTCTGCAATATCAATATTTAATATTAATAATTTAGTGGTGAAAATAATGTTTTCAGATCATGTTAGATAGTTGATAGGGATTACCATCTGTAAACAATGGAAATCTTGAACCCGCCAGCCCTAGAGTCCATCTGTAAATTTGTATATCGTGGAACTCTGAGTGCTATTTGGAGGACACGAAACAATAGAAGTGAAATGTTGAGCCAACCAGCCCGCAGGTCCTCTTGTCAATTTGTATATCGCGGAATTGTGGGTGTTATTTGTAGGGCGCGAAACAATAGAGGCCCAATTTTCAGCCCCCCAGCCCAAGAACCCGCGATCCAAAGAGTGGCCAAGTATGGAATGTGTGATCCATACATGATCTATAAAAATTTCATGTCCATACTTTATAAGAGTACATACTTAGTATGTGTTACTCGTTTTTTAGAAAACTTGTAGGTGTGGAAGTTGGCGAATTCACGACTTTAGATTTCACTTACTTTTATATCACCAGCCCGACAGATTGCTTCCCCGTTTGATATTGTAATAAATGAATATAAACTGGCCCAAGTCCAATTGTGTTATCACATGAACATGAGGGCCTTAAAATTAAAATAGCTCGCAAGTCTGCTTGTCAATTTTTATATCGTGAAAATGTGGATGCTATTTGTAGGGCATAGAACAACAGAGGCCCAATTTTGAACCCGCCAGACCGAGAACCCGCGATCCAAATAGTGGCTAAGTATGGAATGATGGATTCATACATGCTCTATAAAATCTCATGTCCATAGTTTTTAGAAGTACATCTTTAGTATGCATTACGCGTTTCCTTTGAATGTTGTTTAGAAGACACAGAACAATAGAACTGCAATGTTGAGCGATCCAGTCCGCAAGTTCACCTGCCAATTTGTATATCACGGGACTCTGGGTGCTATTTGTAGGATACAAACCAATAGAGGCGATGTTTTGATCCCGCTAGACTGAGAACCCGTGATTGAAAAAGTGGCCAAGTATGGAATGCGGGATTCATGCAAGATCTATAAAAACCTCATGTCCATACCTTATAAGAGTACATACTTAGTATGTATTACTCATTTTTCGGAAAACTTCTAGCTGCGGAAGTTGGGCGATTCATGACTTCAGATTTCAATTACTTTTATATCACCATCCTGACCAACCGCTTCTCCATTTGATACTATAAGAAACAAATATAAACTGGCCCAAGTCCAATTGTTATAATACATCGACAAGAGGCCCTTAAAATTAAAATAGTTTGCAAGTCTGCTTATCAATTTGTATATCGCAGAACTTGGGGTGCTATTTGTAGGGAACAGAACAACAGAGGCCCAATTTTGAGCCCACCAGACCGAGAACCCGCGATCCAAAAAGTGGCTAAGTATGGAATGAGGGATGCTTACATGCTCTATAAAATTTCATGCCCATACTTTATAAAAGTACATATTTGGTATGTATAACTCATTTCTCGCGAAATTTTCTAGGTGAGGAACTTGACGGATACATGTGTTAAAATTTCCACCCATTTTTCTTTCAGCAGCTCTACCGACCTCTTTCTCGTTTCATATTATACAAAAATTTTGGAACGAAACTTTCCGAATACGCGGGTCTTTCTTTGAAATAAGATATTTCACATCCTTTTATAATTTTATGTAATTAAATTGTATAATATAAATATTTAATATAATACTTTAGTATTGAAAATAATATTTTTAGGTAGTGTTAGATAGTTGATAGGGATCACCATCTGTAAAAAATCGCAAGGTTGAGCCTACTAGCCCTGGAGTCCACCTGTGAATTTTTATATGGCGGAACTTCGAGTGTTGTTTGAACGACATGGAACGATAGAAATACAATGTTGAGCGAGCCAGGAGCCAAGTTCGCCTGTCCATTTATATATCGTTGAACTCTTGGGTGCTATTTGTAGGTCACGGAACAATAGAGGCCCAATTTTGAGCCCGCCAGCCGAGAACCCGTGATCCAAAGATTGGCTTAAGTATGGAATGCGGGAACATTACATTCTCTATAAAATCTCTTGTTCGTACTTTATAAAAGTAGATTTTATGTATTACTCGTTTTTTTCAGAAAATTTCTTGGTAAGCAAGTTGGCAGATTCACGTATTCAGATTTCACTTACTTTTATATCACCAGGCTGAATGACCGACGACTTCCCCATTTCATATTGTACAAACCTCCTTGTCTAATTAAATTGCACAATATCAATATTTAATATTAATAAATTAGTATTCAAAATAATGTTTTTAGATAATGTTAAATACTTAATAGGGATTAGCATCCGTGAACAATCGCACTGTCAAGATTGCCAGCCCTAGAGTCCGTCTGTCAATTTATCTATCAAGGAACTCCAAGTAATGTTTGTATGACACGAAACAAAAGGTGTGCAATGTTGACCGAGCTAGCCCACAGGTCCGTTGGGAAATTTGTATATCGCAGAATTCTGGATGCTATTTGTAGGCCACAGAACAATGGATGCCCAATTTAGAGCCCACCAGTATGAGAACCCGCGATCCAAAAAGTGGCCAAGTATGGAATGCGGGATCCGTACATTCTCTATAACATCTCATTTTCATACTTTATAGTACATATTTAGTGTGTATTACTCGTTTTTCGGAAAATTTCTAGTTTCTCTTTTCTCTCTGCTTTACCTTTTTGAATGGAGGGTTCTTGCATAGGCGGGTTTAACATTGCATTTCCATTGTTTCGCCATGTGAAACTAGCACCGAGACTTTTGTGATTTACAAATTAGAAAACAAACCCCCCCTCATCTCGTATGCTTTCTCTTTCTTTTTACTTGGTCCTTTTTCCCAATGTCTCATGCTTTTATATACAGAACCCGGAGTTCAGCAATATACAAATTACCCTCTTTCCATTGTGCTTCTGTTGGTCCCCTACGCACAAACAACAACCGAAATTCTGCGACATACAAATTGATGATCGATATCTGTCACTGAGATGTAATATGACCATCGGCCCTTCATGTCTCCTGGGTATATCTTCTTTCTTTTTCTTTTGTAACCCACCTGACTGCTTTCCATACTTAGGTATTTCTTGGAATCTGTTTCGTGGGTTTGCGGGTGCACGAAATATACAATGCTTCGTTGCAATTTGCCATCACTACTGCCTTTGTACTTGTTTCCAGATATGAAATAATTAAGCTTTAATGCTAGTAGTTCATCCTGCAGGAACCGTTAACATTGTCATTAATGTCTGGAAATCCAAAGTAGATTTTTCATTACTACGAATTAAACTAAGATATGCATAGAAGTATGTTATCCTTTCCAAGTATTCATTTCAAGCATGATGAAATATGTTTTTGTGCACTGGAAGGTTGGCACCTTTAATAAATTTCTAATTATTAATCTCTCTTCGCCGTCACCACGACCTTTGGACTTTTTTCTAATTATGTAATTAGTGAGTTGTAATGGTGACAACTCATTCTGCACGAACCTTGAATATTGTCATTGATCAAAAAAAGGCACGAGATATTCCATTGATACACATTAAACCATAATTTGCGGAGGGTTATATTCTCCCTCCCCGATTTTAATTTCAAACATCGTCTCAAGAAAATGGAAATTGTCGTTAACTTGTGGCAGCAATTTTGTCTAGATACAGTAAACACATTCGGTCATAATCACCAGAGGTTCCACTATTCCAAGGCATATACTTACTGCTCATCTCCCTCCTCCCAGGAGAAAAAAAGGAGATGGTCCCTTGGTACATCGAGAGATATATTTCAAGCCAAAGAATTCCAAGGCAACCCTGCCTTCTCAGAGAACCAACCCAGTTACATTCAGGGCTAGTGCACAGGTTGATGTCATGGATTCTGAGTTGGAAGAAGATGATTTGATCATCATTGATACGACAATGGATGATGGCAATGCAGAGACTCTTTCAAATCCTACGCCCAAATTCAAATCAACCATAATGGGTGGAACTTCTCGGCTTAGTGATGGCGGTCCTGAAAACACTAAAAGGAGTTTCAGAAAAGAAATTGACGTTGAACACAATAGTTTCTTTGCAGCGCGAAAGTAGGAATTCTAGAGTTCCAAATTAGTCTGTTCTGGGCAGAAGAGTGTCACTGTAAAGAAATGATATGTTGATGCTCCCAAAGATATGTTTCAAGACAAAAAATTATTCACTTGCGGGACTACTGTCCTGTTCTTTGGATATACAATTTACATCTTTGGGAATCAGGTCCATAACTCTCACTACTGCAAAGCATTTTTCTACTAGTCATCTCCTTCCACCCATAATGGACAAATTTGGGCCTCTAAAATTGCATGTGCAACCTGTGTCCCTGATTTTTTTCCGACTATGCAGAGGCGATTTCAGTTAAGGGCTATTCCATATTCTCTGCAACGTTTTTCATCTTCTTCCTCACAGGAAGCTTCTGAAAACTATCAATTTCACTATAGGATGATTCATCGAGGAGAAAACTACAAGGATCCTACATACTGCGGATCCCATGCCTATGTTTATGGCAGACACGTTCAATGTTTTGGCCCGAAGAACTGGGTCCAATTTCTAAGGATAGATGTACAATACTCGGTTTTTCCTTAATTTTTTAAATGGATTTGCTATTAAAAAAAAAAACTTTGGAGTCTTCGTTGCTGCTTCTTTTTTGGATTTAACGCCTGTTCTCATTGGCATGGTTCGGTGCTCTTGTAGTTCTTGGATATTATGTTTACTTAGGTTATTTTTTCTAAGATGGAACATGTAACAATTATATGACAATGCACTGTGTCAATCCACCAGCCTTTTATGAAAACAAAAAATGGATTGCACACAATTTCAAACCAACGTTCAATTCTATTTGTAATGCAGATAGAACATAGCAATACCAATGTACAATCTTGCAACAAAATCGTGATTCTTGTTTCTAGACATGCATTTAATAATTTTTAATGCTAACAACCCATAAGGCAAGAAGTTTAATACTTAAGTTAATATGTTACAATCATAGAAGAATGTAACAAGAACATAGTTACACCCACACGTTCCAATAAAATCTAACCTTCAACAAAGCATTTGTTGGAAATTAGTAGAAAATGAAGTTTAATAGTTAAGTTAATATGTTACAGTCATGGAAGAATGTATCAAGAACATACTTACATGCACAAGTTGCAATAAAATCTAATCTTCAACAATGCATTTGCTGACAATTAGTAGAAAATGATGCTTTTGCAACAATGGAGATTCTTTGAAACCAATTTGCAGTTATGAAAACTGCCCTCCGCCTTTCTATTTTTCCACTCTTTTATTCCCTATAGTTTCTCTTCCTAGTTACTTAATCATTTTTTTTCCGAAAATGCCTTGCTGCACAGCTTGGCGGATTCACGTGTTTCCAACGAGCACTTCCCCTTTCTTTAAATTGTCCCTCTATTGTTTTGTGTCCTACAAGTAGCACCCAGAGTTCCACCATATACAAATTGATAGGAGGACTTACGTGATGGTTGGCTCAACATTGCACTTTTACTTTTTCGTGACCTCCAAATAGCATTCGAAACTCCTCGATATACAAATTAACACACGGGCTCCAAGGCTGGCGGGCTCAAGATTGCCTTTTTTTACGGATGGAAAAGTGCTAAAATGAGCCATACCACATTTGTGCCACATATTTGTTGGCAGCCAACCCATTTTTTTGATTGCTCTCAAAAAGATGCCTACACCCCTTGTCGTATTACGACAAATCATTGTCGCATTGTGCTTTTAGACATTAGTCTCATTTTATGCGACCATTGCAATTCAATTTCGTTTCAGTTTTCACAACTGCAAGTGTGAAAACACCTCTTTCATTGCTTAGATTGTATTCGTTTTTGGTTAATTTG
>SNQJ01S0021425.1:16134-26524 GCA_010110895.2 Picea sitchensis | reverse complement strand
ATTTTGATTTGAGCCTCTTCATCTTTTATCAACAGGATCCTCCCCAGTGGAGTCTTTGAACGTGGAGTCGCCAGATAGATGCTTACAACCAATATAATGCTCAGCCTTTGTCTATCATCAAAAGCTGAAACTATGTCGTCTCCTAGGGAAGCTTGCTTCATTCTCCATTCCCTGACAATGGCTCCAATTTTTTGTCACTCCAAGAAACTCCTTAGGGTTGTAGGCTAAGGATGCTTGGTAACTTAAAAATAATGTGTAGGTATGCTTGGAACAATCGGGTATTTAATGATCAATGTAATAGACAACTCATCATACATCTAAAGAAACAGTGCTTTCAGGAAACAATAATCAAATCAAGTAATTTGAAAAGGAGAGGATGAAGAACACTAATCTTGATTGCCAAATACAGTTGGGTGTAGGGCTTAGTACAAGATAGAAAGAAAACCCTTCACTTCAAATCTATGAGCTCAATAAAGAGATAACAGTCTTCATAAGCTAAGATAAACTGAAATGAAGTACAGAAAAGGAAACATGGATATTTCTGATATTGAAAATGAAAGGAGACTGCAATTTTATTATATCATAAGAGTCTATACAGTAGCACAAAAATGTATCCCAGTTTGAACCCCCCTAGTGCTCCAAATGTCTTTGGCTTTATAGCCTTACAAGATGAAATCTAGATCCTTGAAAGATGGATCAAATTTACTAAAAATAGTCAAATCAAAACATATACAACAAGTGTAGGATGAGATCCTATAAAAATGGATCTAGAATGGAAAATCAAAACAAAATAGGAAAGGTCCTATTTAGTGATCTCTAAAAATAATAGATTGTTGATGAAGTGTAGTTTTAGCCTCCCAAGGCTGTTTGATTTGGTCCTCCAAAGATAAAATTCGAATTGGGTGATGTGTCAATTGATCCCTATCATTTTGCCCTTGAAAATGACCAAATCTAGTCAAAAAAATTCCCTTTTGACTTTCATCTCCAATAATGGCCTTCAGATTTTGATTTGATAATTCATAACCATCTTATTGAAAGAAGATTTCAAACCATTCAAACCCAAAAAATCTCAATCTGAGAAAAAATTTGGCTATTCTGGCCGTGACAGGCTTTCACCAGATAATTTACCCAAAAATCCTCTCCTTAGCTGGTGAAAGGCGGAGCTTTCACCAGCTAACTAGTTATAATTCTGCCTCTTGCGCTGGTGAAAGCGCAGATTTTTTCAAAATCAAATTTCTCAGTCATGGAGAGTTCGTTTTGCATGCTTAAATAGTCAATCAACATCTATAGCTCCTAAGATTTCCAATGGTTCTTTCAAATTTTCATTTGGAGCCTGGGAAGCTAGTCAAATGTTCCCTACAAGATTAGGCATCATTCTTTCAAAAATGCCAGTGCATTTTTTATCGCTAACACCTCCCATAAATAAAAATTAAAAAGAAATATAAAAATAAAAAACTTTAATACTTAAATCTCTTTTTTAATTTTAAAATGATTACGGTTATAGCCTTTAAACATTAAAACAACTTTGATATTCAAATCTTTGTGTCATTTATGGCAGATGTGAAATTTTCATCAATATAGCTCAAATTGATAGACAAAGTTATGATGATGCAACCCTTGTAATCCGCAGGTCATAAGTCCATGCACACAGGATCTTTCCTCTTCCACTGGCCCAAAGAGCTCTCAACAATTGGCTCTTCTATTTATCTTTCGAGAAATCTGCACCCACAATTAACTTCGAGAAATTCCCCTCCTTATACTTCGGGAGATTGGACTTCACACTTACGCGAATCCGGTGGTCAAGTGCTTTGTCTCTAAATCTCTGAAACCCGAAAACAGTCAACACTTGACCTTTTCTCTCTCTATTTCGGATTTCTCCTTATCACGATTTCGGGAGTTGCGATGTCAAGCAACTCGTCCCCTCGACTCCTGAAACCCAAATTACCGAAACTCCGATGTACTCACAAGATTTGACTTTTCAACACCCCTTCATTCCGTCGGGACTCCGGAGTTCATGATTTCATGAACCCTGATGCAAAGGTTTCAGGACTTCTCCCCATGAAACCCCGAAATGGTCAATGAAATTTTCTACCTTGTCAATAGTGCGCCACCCCTCCACCCTGCTAATTTTGTGGCCCACAAAATCCTTTCCTCCCTTTGGGACTTCACGTTTCATGATTTCGCGAGTCCTATTACAAAGATTACGGGACTTCAATCTACGAAACCCCGAGATAGAAATCCATGGATAAATCCAATGGCTCTTGTTGGATTGAATCTACGGTTCTTCCTCTCCTGAGCCTAAACCTTTGGGAATACTCTCCGTAACTCCCCTACTCCTCCGCGAGATCTGATGCTCATGGGACTTCACGAATTCTCCACAGAGAATTTCGACCGTCCGTCTCTTCCCTTCACAAGGACTTCTACGACTTTTTACCAAAGTGGTTTTTCCACGGTATACAGCTGCCTCGCAAACTTGCAATGCCTTCCCACTGCTCCAATGCATAAACTTCCTGTGCTTCCTTTGACAGTTGTAGAGACTCTATCCTTTCTGGGATTTCTCCAACTCTGAGTCTTAGAAAAGACTCCTGCACACACTCCTTTCGGCAGACCTTCAACTACTTCCAAGTGTTGAACTTCCTTGACTCTGCACTCACCCTGCAGTAGTAGTTCTTCAATACTTTGCCCAGGTTACAAAACCTGAATCTCTACTCAGCCTGCACACACCTTGCACGGCTCCAGTGCCTAGCTGCACTTCTGAGGGAGTGAGAACAAAATCTATCTTATCTGAGATTTCAGAGACAAACCTCTGAACCCTTTTTCAACGCACTCCTTGCAGACAATTCAATTGCACTCCTTGCAGGAACTCTTGCTCAGATAGAGAAACAATTGAAACTCATTTATTTACCCTTTCCTCTCAGATTTCAAACATTCAACAAGAAATCATTCATACATAGCATAAAAGCAATTTCATGACAGAAAGAGTAAAACCATGAACATACCAATTAGCATACCCATACAAGAAACAAATACAACGCCATGAATCTGAATTAAGACTTCTTCTATTAACTCAAATCTCTATACATGGGTGTTTTGCAAACACGATTTCTCTGTTCCAGCTCTGTATGCTCTTCTCTTGGTAATGTTCTTCACTATCATACAATAATACAATGAGGGTGTCTATATCTGTTTTCCCTCCACTCCTAAAACTGTCTAATCTACACATTAAATTCTATCTACTTGCATTAACTATCATAAATGCCTTCTACCTACTAAGGACGAGAGCAGATCGCTCAAGGGCCATTTACATTTTACAAGTGTTCCTCCACTTGATGACTTCATTAATATTTCAAAACGTTTTCAAAATTTTCGTTGGGTGTCTTTCCAGCTATCTTTTGCCTCCGCGCTGGCTCACTTGAGATGTTCCTGCATCATACTCCCTTGCTTGAAAATTTTCATGGGCTCCTGTCCATGAGCTCACGCACGGTCTGTCCACTCTTTTGGATCTCTGATTCATTCTCCTAGCTGGCGTCTTCAACTGGATGGCCCTTCCAGTTGACCAAATATTTAAAGTATTGCTTTCGCCTCATCTTCTTGCCGACCCTTTTGTCCAGTATGCGCTCCATCTGCGGCTTTTTTGCAACTGGCATCTGTTTTGTCCACTAGACCTCCGACTGCTCATTTTTTGTCCCTGTTTCCTCATCTTTATATGGGTACAAATATGAGATATTGAATATCGGAGAAATTCCGATCCCATCGGGTAATTCAATCTCGTAAGCATTCACCCCAAATTTCTTCAAGACCTTACATGGTTCGATTTTCTTCATTTTCAGTTTATTATATGTTACTCTTGGGAACCTTTCCTTTCTCTAATGTTCTAGAATCAAATCGCCAACTTCAAATTCAAGATGTCTTCTGTGCTGATCTACTCTCCGCTTATATTCCTGGCTCAAACTCTGCAATCGGTCCTTCACCTGGCTGTGAAGTTCCTTCATCACTTCTGCGAAATATTCTGCACTAACTCTCCTAGTCGCAATCTGTTCTGAATCTCTTAGCTTAGAAATTCCTCTCAGTTGCATGCCATAGAAAATCTGAAATAGACTCTTCCCTGTGCTTCTGTTAGCTGAGTCATTATAAGCAAATTCCGCCTGTGGTAATATGTTGTACCACTGGCTGTGGTGTTCTATCACCAGGCTTCTCAGCAAGTCTCCCAGACTTTTGTTTACCACTTCTGTCTATCCATCCGTCTGAGGATGGTAAGATGAACTAAATGATAAGTTAGTTCCCAGCTTATTCCATAAGGTCCTCCAATAGTGTTTTACGAACTTAGTGTCTTGATCCGAAACTATGCTCCTTGGTAAGTCGTGAAGTCGAACGACTTCTTTGAAAAATAGATTCGCAATGTGAGTTGCGTCACTGGTCTTCTGACATSGAATGAAGTGTGCCATATTGGAAAATCTATCCACCACCACAAATATTGAGTCAAACCCTCTTTGTGTTCTTGGCAACCCCAATATGAAATCCATGCTGACTGCATCCCATGGCTTCTCAGGTATGGGTAACGGTTGATAAAACCCTGTATTTTGTTTCTTTCCCTTTGAATGCTGGAAAATTTTGCATCTGTCCACGAACCTTTTGATGTCTGCTCGCATTCCCGGCCATAAATATAACTCATTCAATTTTACGAACGTCTTGTCATGACCGAAATGCCCGACCAATCCTCCATTGTGTTTCTCCTTCAGCAAATTCTCCCTCATGGAGCATTTTGGAATACAAAGTTGATTACCTATAAACAATAATCCTTCTTGGATCATGTATTCTTCCCATTGACTTCTATCCCTGAGAATTGGATTCTCAGCCGCTTCATACGCCTCCTTAAAATCTGGATCATTTCTGTACATGTTCCTGAGATCATCAAAACCCAATGTTTTGACTTTGAAACTCCTTCAATAGCAAACACTTCCTGCTCAAAGCATCAACAACTTTGTTAGTAGTACCGTAAATATGTTTAATTACAAAAGTAAAGTTCTGCATATATTCAACCCATTTAACATATCTCTGATTCAACTTTTCTTGTTGAGTCACAAATTGCAGTGCATGATTTTCACTGTATAAGACAAACTCCTTGGGAATCAAATAGTGTCTCCACTTCTTCAATGCCTGAATAATAGCATAAAACTCCTTATCATATGTGGAGTACTTCACTTTTGCTTCATTCAGCTTCTTGCTGAAATATGATATCGGCCTGTCTTGTTGACTCAAGAATGCCCCTATTGCAAATCCACTTACATCGCATTTCACTTGAAATGTCTTTTGGAAATCTGGCAACACCAGAATTGGCTGTTCCGTAATTTTCCTCTTCAACAGATTAAAAATCTTCTCAGCTTCTTCTATCCAGTGAAAATATTTATGTCTCTTCTTCACTGTGTCCATCATCGGTGCACTAATTCCACTGAAATTTCTAATGAATTTTCGGTAGAAACTAGCCAATCTGTGAAAACTTCTCACCTCAAATATACTCTTTGGTGATGGTCAATTCTTGATTACCTCCACCTTATTTGGATCCATCCTCAACTTATCTGCAGAAATAACAAAACCCAAATAAATGAGCTTTGTCTTCATGAATGAGGATTTGTTCATGTTTATCAGCAACTTCTCCTGCTGTAACTTCCTCATCACTGTAATCAAATGTTTTAGATGCTCTGCCACTGTTTTACTGAAAATCAGTATGTCATCCAAATACACATTGACAAATTTTCTTATGAACTCCCTTAGGACTTTGTTCATCAACCTCATGAAAGTACTTGGCGCGTTTGTTAAACCAAATGGAATAACAAGCCATTCATACAACCCTTCATTGGTTTTGAATGTTGTCTTCCCTTCATCACCTTCTCTCATGCGGATTTGATGATAACCACTTTTCAAATCAATCTTTGAAAAAAAAATTGCTCCACTCAAGCAATCCATCAGATCGTCCATCCTTGGCAACAAAGATCTGTACCTGATGGTTATCTTGTTGATCGCCCTGGAGTCAGTACACATCCTCCAGCTTTCGTCTTTCTTCAGGCTGAGTACTTTCAGAACAACACACAGACTCAAGCTCTCCCTGACCAAACCTTTGTCCAACAAATCATGGACTTGCCTTTTGACCTCTTCATTCTCTTGCGGCATCAATCTGTATGCTGATTTGTTTGGAAAACTAGGTCCTGGTATGAGATCAATATGATGACTCACACTTCTGATCAGTGGCAATGACCGAGGTAGTTCATCCACTACTATGTTAGCGAACTCTTACAACAGTTCTTGAACCTCTTCTAGTAAATCATCTACCCTTGTACTGGTCAAAATAATCTTCGGCTTCTTGACCACAATGAATTGTTGTTCCTCCTTCTTCTTAACCTCTGTAAGAAGTTCCTTCTCACTCATGAGAAGTACAGTGTTTCTTACTTCAGGTTTCATTTTCTTATCCTTGATTGGAAGCAACATGTGAGTCCTCCCATTCTTCTCTAGGGTGTATGTGTTCATTCTCCCGTCATGAATCACATTCCTGTCATATTGCCACGGTCTACCAAGTAATAGATGACAAACATCCATAGGAATAACATCACAGAGTATCTTATCATTATATCCTCCTATCTTAAATTCAACTAAACACTGTTTAGTGACAGTTACATGATGTCCTTTTTGTAGCCACGAAACTCTGTATGGGCTTGGATGTTCAATCGTCTCCAGCACCAGCTTTTCTACCATCTCTGTAGAAACGAGATTATCCATGCTACGACTGTCCACAATGACCTTGCATACCCTGTCTTTGGTCTTGCAAGCAGTCCGAAAAAGTTTGTTTCTTTGGACTGAACTCCCCACCTCTTTCTCTGGTGTCAAAAGACCTTTTCGCATCATCAACGATCTTCTGCCTTCAGCATCTTCTGTCTCAACATTCCTCCTTTGCACTTCGGCGATGTGAGTCTCACCTCCTTCTTTATTTTTATCTGGACACTCATAATATGTGTCCATTCTTTCCACATGTGAAGCATGTTATTACTTCACCTCTTCCTCTTCCTCTACCTCTAGTACGAGTAAAAATATTATTATCATCATAATCTCCTCTCTGTTCGGTATGCTACCCTCTCTGTTCAGCATATTTCCCTCACTGTGACCTTCCACCTCTCTCAGTTCGAGTCTGAGGTTTCTTCCATTCCTCCTTGGGTTTATGATTTTTATCCTAGACAACTGATTTTCCCCTGGCTTGACTCCTGCCTCACCCTCTTTGACCCTCCTTTTGGCTCAGCTTCTCTTCAGCCTTTAGAGCCATATGATAAGCATCTTCCACCGTTCGGATAGTTACCATGCTCATCTCATCCTGAATGTCGTATCTCATGCCATTCATGTATCTAGCAACCATTTCATCATCACTTTCTCGATGACCTGCCCTGATGTTCAGTCTGTAGAATTCTTTAGTGTATTCCTTCACTGTCATCAGCTTCTGTCTCAAGTTTTGCATTCTTCGAAATAGAGTAATTTGATAATCTCTGGGGATGAATTTTTTCTTCATCTTCGCGATCATTCTATCCCAACTCTTGATCTTCTACTTGCCTTTGCAACGTCTGTCATCTTATAGCTCATCCCACCATAATGCTGCATGTCCCTTTAATCTCGTGACAGCATGTTTGACTTTCTTGTCCTCTTCAACATATTCATAGTCAAAATATGTGTCCAGAGCTCTAATCTAGTCTAGGAGCTCCTCTGCATCCAGATTTCCCTCATAAACTGGTATGTCCATTTTCTCTCTTGCACCCATTCTTGCAATAGCCCTAATCAGGCGTTCATTTTCTGCATCTTCGGCTGCAACCTCTTCCCCTTCAAGTTCATCTTCATTTTCACTTTCAAAATCACTAATATCCCCAGCATCGATTGTGCGCCTCTGTGTTGTCTCCATGTCTTCAAGTCTGGCGCGTAGATCACGCATCTCTCTCTCCATGGTTCGATCAGTAATTTTCCTACCCCTTCTTCTCGGCATTTCCCTGTCCTCTAGCAGATCGGGTGTTTTCCTGTCCCTTCTCCTCGGTGGCATGGTGAATTCTCCTTTTCCTTGCTACAGAAAGCAAAGAAACCTTTCTGTGCTCTGATACCAAACCTGACGCAGCCCTCCTGATCCGCAAGTTATAATTCCACGCACACAGGATATTTCCTCTTCCACTCGCCCGAAGAGCTCTCAACAATTGGCTCTTCTATTTCCCTTTCGGGAAATATACACCCACAAATAATTTCGATAAATTCCCCTCCTTATACTTTGGGAGATCGGACTTCCCACTTACACAAATCCGGTGGTCAAGCGCCTTGTCTCTGAATCTCCGAAACACGAAAACAGTCAACATTTGACCTTTTCTCTCTCTATTTCGGATTTCTCCTTATCGCAATTTCGGGAGTTGCGATGTCAAGCAACTCGTCCCCTCGACTCCCGAAACCTGAATTATCGAAACTTCGATGTACTCGTAAGATTTGACTTTTCAACAACCCTTCCTTCCGTCGGGACTCCGGACTTTGCGATTTCGCGAACCCTAATGCAAAGGTTTTGGGACTTCTCCCCACGAAACCCCGAAATGGTCAACATAATTTTCTACCTTGTCAATAGTGCACCACCTGTCCACCCTGCTGATTCTGTGGCCCACAAAATCCTTTCGTTCCTTCGGGTCTTCGCATTTCGTGATTTTGCGAGTCCTGTTACAAAGATTATGGGACTTCAATCTACGAAACCTCGAAATAGAAATCCATGGATAAATCCAACGGCTCATGTTGGATTGAATCTACGGTTGTGCCTCTCCTGGTCTTAAACCTTTGGGAATACTCGCCATAACTCCCCTGCTCCTCCATGAGATTTGACACTCACGGGACTTCACGAATTCTCCACAGAGAATTTCGACCGTCCGTCTCTTCCCTTCACAAGGACTTCTGCGACTTTTTACCGAAGTGGTTTTTCCACGGTATAAAACTGCCTGCAACGCAAACTTGCAACGGCTTCTCACTGCTCCAATGCATAAACTTCCTGTGCTTCCTTCGATAGCTGTGGAGACTCTATCCTTTCTGGTCTTTCTCCAACTTTGAGTCTTGGAAAAGACTCTTGCACACATTCCTTGCGGCAGACCTTCAACTACTTCCAAGTGTTGAACTTCCTTGACTCTGCACACACCCTGTAGCAGTAGTTCTTCAATATTTCGCCCAGGTTACAAAACCTGAATCTCTACTCGGCCTGCGCACACCTTGCATGGCTCCAGTGCCTAGCTGCACTTCTGAGGGAGTGAGAACAAAATCTATCGTATCTAAGCTTTCAGGGACAAACCTTTGAACCCTTTTTCAATGCACTCCTTGCGGACAATTCAACTGCACTCCTTGCAGGAACTCTTGCTCAGATAGAGAAACAATTGAAACTCATTTCTTTACCCTTTCCTCTCAGATTTCAAACATTCAACAAGAAATCATTCATACATAGCATAAAAGAAATTTCACGATAGAAAGAGTAAAACCATGAACATACCAATTAGCATACCCATACAAGAAACAAATACAACGCCATGAATCTGAATTAAGACTTCTTCTATTAACTCAAATCTCTATACATGGGTGTTTTGCAAACACGGTTTCTCTGTTCCAGCTCTGTATGCTCTTCTCTTGGTAATGTTCTTCACTATCATACAATATTACAATGAGGGTGTCTATATCCATTTTCCCTCTGCTCCTAAAACTATCTAATCTACACATTAAATTCTATCTACTTGCATTAACTATCATAAATGCTTTCTACCTACTAAGGACGAGAGCGGATCTCTCAAAGTCCGTTTACATTTTACAAGTGTGGCTCCACTTGATGACTTCATTAATATTTCAAAACATTTTCAAAATTTTTGCTGGGTGCCTTTACAGTTGTCTTTTGCCTCCGTGTTGGCTCCCTTGAGATGCTCTTGCATCATATGTGAATGAAAACAACTTTGATATTCAAATATTTGTGTCATTTATGACGGATGTGAGATTTTCATCAATATAGCTCAAATTGACAGACAATGTTATGAGAATGAAAACAACTTTGATATTCAAATCTCTGTGTCATTTATGGAGGATGTGAAATTTTCATCAATATAGCTCAAATTGATAGACAAGAGTCTCAAAGAGGAGCTTTTTCTTATCCCATAGCCAAAGGTCTGCTAATTTAGAAATATTTTCATGTCCATGATAAGCTTTCCACCCTCCATTTATCCTTTTTCTCAATGTTATAGTTCCAATTGATCTTGCAATGAACATTTCCTCCAAGATATTATTGTCATATACAAAATTATCATATGTGATCTTGTTGGATTTAATGATCATAACCTTTCTTTTGTTAGTGTTCACAATCATATAT
>SNQJ01S0021424.1:76829-88396 GCA_010110895.2 Picea sitchensis | reverse complement strand
AGTGGTTCCATCATTCTACTTCTACTTCAGGGTGGCAGGACGGGGCAAGGACAGGTGGTTGTAACCACCTTCCGGTTGTAGCCGGAGAACATTGGGGGTTGTAGCCTCCTTCTAGTTGTAGCCAGAGAATTGGGAAGTTGGAGCTTCCCTCAGGTTGTAGCCTAAGAAACTAGGGGGTTGGAGCCTCCTTCCAGTTGAAGTTGGAAAACAAAGGAAGTTGGTGCTTCCAATGAATGTAATTCTTCAAGACATATAAAAAAAAGCATTCCTTGGTTTTCTCCCGATTTGGGTTTCCACGTAAAACACTGGTGTACTGTGTATGTGTGTGATTTTTTATTTCTTACTGCTCATTATTAGATAATAATTCTACATTGATATAACATTTGAAGAAAAAGGATTATAATTATGCTATTACTAATTCACCCCCCCCTCTCAGTAATCCAACAAATCTATCAACCACCAAAAATATTGAATCATTTCCCCTCTGGGTTCTTGGAAATCCTATAACAAAATCCATAGTTACAGCATCCCACGACCTGTATGGAATAGGAAATGGTTGATACAATCATGTGTTCTTGTACTTTCCCTTAGCATACTATAAAATTTTACATCTATGCCTGAACTTCTTCACACTATACCTCATACCTGGAAAATAGTATCAAGAACTCAATTGTGCATATGTTTTATCATGGCCAAAGTGTCCAACCAATATTATATTATGTTTTTCCTTTAACAAATTGTCCCTCATTGAGCATCTTGGGATACACAATCAGATTCCTTTGAATAATAGTCCTTCTTGGATCATATACTCCATCCATTGATTTCTATCCCTCAACGAAGGATTTTCACATGCTTCGTAAGATTCCTTGAAATTTGGGTCTTCCTGGTACATCTCCTTGAGGTGTTCAAATCCCAAAGTCTCCACTTGGAATTCCTGCAAGATTAAACATATCTTGCTCAAAGAATCTACAACTTTGTTATCATTCCCACTAATATGCTTAATGAAAAAAGTAAAATTGTGCATGAATTCTACCCATTTGGCATTTCTTTGGTTCAATTTCTCTTGTCTGGTTATGAACTGCAAAGAATGATTGTCACCATTCAAAATAAACTCCTTTGGCATAAGATAATGTCTCCACTTTTTCAGAGATTGAATTATAGCATAAAATCCTTTTTCATATGTCTAATACTTCTTCTTAGCATCATTCAACTTCTCACTGAAATAAAAAATGGGCTTATCATCTTGACTTAAAACTGCACCAATGGCCACTCCACTTGCATCACATTTGACTTGGAAAGTCTTCTTAAAGTCTGGCATAACTAAAATAGTTTTTTCTATTATATTTTCTTTCAACACTCTAAACCATTTCTTGGCTTATTTTTTCCAGTCAAATATCCATGTTCCTTCTTTATAGTATCTAGTATGGGTGCGCAACTACTGTTGAAATTCCTAATGAACTTTCTGTAAAAGCTCGCTAACCCATGAAAAATTCTTACTTTAAACACACTTCTTAGAGAATTCCACTCTCTTATATCCCTCATCTTTTTTGGATCCACCTTCAATTCATTTGAAGAGATTACAAATACCAAATCCACATGTTTTGTCTTGATAAAAGAACATTTCTTCAAATTCACCAACAACTTTTCTTGTTTCACTATTCTCAACACCATCTGCAAGTGTCTTAAATGCTCCTCTTTAGTCTTACAGAAAACTAGAATATCATCTAAATAAATGATCACAAACTTCCCAATAAAGTACTTGATCACTTCATTCATTAGCCTCATTAACGTACTTGGATCATTCTTTAAGCTAAATGACATAACAAGCCACTCATACAATCCTTCATTTGTTTTGAACGATGTTTTCCATTCATCTCCCTCTCTCATTCTGATTTGATGATAACCTCTCTTCAAGTCTATCTTGGAAAAATAACTAGCTCCACTCAAACAATCCATTAAATCATCAATTATGGGTAAAGGAAATCTATACCCGATGTTTATCTTGTTGATGGCTCTAGAATATGTGCACATTCTCCAACCTCCATCCTTATTTGAACTCAACACAATTGGCACTGCACATGAGATCAGGCTTTCTCTCATCATAACTTTATCAAACAACCCTTGGACCTGCTCCTTGACCTCTTCATTCTCCTGAGGGGTCAATCTGTATGTTTCTTTGTTTGGAAAAATTTCTCTCGGAATAAGGTCAATATGGTGACAGATGCTCCTGATGGGTGGTAAAGTATGGGGTAACTCATCCACCACAATGTTAACAAACTCATCCAATAACTACTGAAATTTCATAGGAAAATCATGCATAGAATTTTTTGTGAGGATGGCTCTTGGATTACCTATAACAACAAATTGCATTTCCTATCCTTTATTGACTTCTTTCAAGATCTCCTTCCCACTCATGAGAAGTATACTAGGACTATCCTCTTCTTTGAATCCCTTATCTTCTAATGGCAGTAACATATGTTTACACCCATTTTTATCAAGGGTATAAGTATCCTTCCTCCCATAATGTATGACATTCTTTTCATATTTCCATGGTCTCCCCAACAGAACCTGACAAACATCCATGGGTATGACATCACATGAAATTTCATCCTTATAACTACCAATTTTAAACTCAACTTTACATTGTCTACTTACCATGACTTGATGTCCTTTGTGAAACCATGACACCCTATATGGACTCAGATGTGCTTTCATCTCCAACTTTAGCCTTTCCACCATCTCTGTGGATACCAATTTTTTAGTGCTCCCATTGTCTATGATCACCTTGCATACTCTGTCTTCGGTCTTGCAAGTAGTTCTGAATAAATTGTTCCTTTGGAATGGTTCTCGTACCTCTTTTTTTGTCTTTATGATATATTTCCTCATCTTGAGTGATCTTCCCTCTTCATTTGATTCTTCTTTCATATATGTCTCCAAATTCCTCTATTTCACCTCAAAAATGTGATCTTCTTTAACCCCTTTATTCTTCTTTTCAGGACATTCCCAATACATGTGCCTTGTTTTCCCACAAACATAACACTTCACTTCTCCTCCTCTTTCTCTTCCTCTACCTCTTGGAAAATGATTCCTTCCTCTATATTATCTGCCTCTCTAACTTCCTCCTCTATCATTATGATTGTTAATCCTCCAACATCTCCTTTGGATTTCTAGAACTTCTCTCTGGTGATTCCTCTTCATGTATTAGAACTCTTCCCCATGTTCCTTTGACTCTTCTTTCTTGTCAATTTTTCTTTTGCCTTCAAGGCTACCTAATAAGAATCTTCTATAGTCCTCTTCATTATCATACTAATCTCATCCTGGATTTCACACCTCAATCCATTAATATACATAGCAAATTTATCTTCATCATTTTCCATGTGTCCTGCTCTTATATTCAACTTATAAATTATTCAATATACTCTTTCACCGACAAACCTTATTTCCTCAGATTCTGCAACCTTCTAAATAGATTTAGATGATAATACTTGGGTATTTATTTATCCTTGAGATTAGCTACCATTCTATCCCAACTATTAATCTTGGACTTACCTTTTCTCCTTCTGTCAGCCTACAACGCGTCCCACCATAAAGTTCCATGTCCCTTCAATTTGGTCACCACATGCTTTACTTTATTCTCATCATCAATATCCTCATAGTCAAAATAATTTTCTAAAGCACTTATCCAGTCAAGAAATTCTTCTACATTCAAATTACCTTTATACATCGGGAATTCCATATTTTCTATGGTTCACAGCTTGAAAACAACTATCATCAATCGCTCCTATGTTTCTGTTATCCTACAACTTATTCTTCTTCTATAAATTCACTTCCATATTCACTGACATCATCAGCCTCTGGTGATCTCCTTTGTTCTTTTTCCATGGCTTCCAACCTTGCACGAACTTGTCTCATTTCCTCCTCGATAGTTGTATTGACTAAAGGTCTCTCCCTACGTCTCCTTGGCAGCATGAATTTAAATATTTCTTCTCACATAGCTTATTCATGCTCTGATACCACTTGATGCAAATCCCCCTTAGGTCTCGCACGACCTTAGGGATCGTATGAACTTTCGATCTAGGATCAAATTACAAAGGATCTAAAGTGTCTCTCAGGTCCTCACTGAACCCTCAAACTTCTTTCCACATGCCTTTTCTTCTATTCACTATGGTAAAATTCATGTTCTCTAGGGTATTCTCACTCCATCGGAGTCATCACATGACCTTGGGCCTAAAACGTGGGGCTTAATATTTTGAAATAGGTAACTTCGGTGCTCCGGAACTTTGGGATTCAAGAGATTTACGAAAAAAAACATTTCAATTATCTCGAATGTTGAACTAGCAAACTCTCTAAGAGTTCAAGGTTCAATGGTCCACAATCCTCCTACAACCATTGACTATGATCAACTATGGAACTTTGGGCTTCAGTGTTCCTTTCTCCTGATCACCACTAAACTCCAGAACTGCCAAACATCGAATTGATGAAGGGCGGAGATCTATGGTCCACGTTTACCCATCAATGAATGGTTAGGATTGACTCCAAGTTTTGACACTTTGGGACTTTTCACACCAAAAACAATTTCACCCAAAACCATTTGGATAGCTGAATTTTCGAATACTTGGAAATCTGCGGACACGTGTACCCAACAACCAACGGTCAGGATTTAATCCAAATTCAATACTTTGGGTAATTCTCTACTACACGCAACACAATCTAGTTTCTCCAGGAGTTTTGAATCGCCAAACCAGTCGAGGATCCAACGGCTCGCACTCTCTGAGTGATCTATGGTGTAGATTCACTCTAGGACTTTGGGCTTCACGCCTTCTGCCTCAATTACAAAAAACAACATTAACCTATCAGAGCATTGAAGTCCAAAGGACTTGGGATTTTAACAGTCGTGCTCCTTCTGTTTAATCCAACGAATATGATGGATTTCGATACCTCCCAAACAAATCTCATCCACTCACTTTTAAACAAAGAGATTTCCCTTCTTAAGGACTTACTCTCGCTATCCCTCCTTGAGCTTCATCACTTGAATGACTTGAACTCTAGCGCACACCTTGTGATTCCCTTGTTGGATTTGTCACTTAAAAGACTCGAACCTTGGTGCACACTTTGCGCTTCCCTCCTAAACTTGGGACTTAAAGAAGTCACCCACAAACTCCTTGCATTATCTCTCATATGAGCTCAGGACTTGAAAAATTCACCTACGCACTCCTTTCATTGTCTATCCTCTGATATTTTTCAACACTTAACAAAATTTAGATTCTGTGCACTCTTTGAACTAGTCTCCCCTCTCATATTTTATACTGCTGTGAGTATAGGTGCACTCCTTGCACTCTCTCTGTGTAGACGGTTTGGCCTCTACACTCCTTGCATGGGCAGTGTACACTCCTTGCACCAAGATTTCAGAAGAGAAACAATTGAAACTTATATTAACATTAAGGATTCATTCAACCAACCATTTATATGCACACACACATAAACATAGAGACAAATAACACAACATTTACCCAATTACTCAAAGACAACCAAGCTCAAAAATTTGAAAGCAATTCTCCTATTCTATATTCCTTCAACAAATATTTACAAGCATTTCAACAACCTTTTGCAGCTTTCATCTTATTCTTTCAACAACCTCTTTTGGGCATAGATTACATTGATTTATACATGAGGGGGGTACTCGAGCCTTCCCTCCAGACTATTATAGTGCTTTCATATCATAATTAAAATCATCCTACTACTAGGATTATTACAATAAATGAATAATTACAATCTAGATATGAGTCAACGCTCAAAATGTTTACAATCCTACATGTATTAAAGGAAATTAATTCTCTTGAAGAACATACAATGGATCTAGCTTCAAGATCTCATGGGATCCTTATTTACAAATTTTTCAAAATTTAAGGTGACGTTCCCTCCTTTGAATCCAAACCAGTTGAGTATGTGGTGTTGGATGTTGATTCGTTATCCATATTTCCTCATTAAATGACAAAGGTTATGTTTATGCATGAAGACTCCTGATAGGAAAGTAGTTAGGGCAGACTTGCAGTCTGTCATGTGAAATATCTCAAGGAGATCTCGTGCATACTTGGCCTAACATAGTTTGATGCTTGATGCATCATGGCTGATATTGAGTCCAAGGAAGAAATGTAGTGGACCAATGTCCATAATCAAGAACCTATCATGCAGAATCCCCTTGATTGTAGCAATCATTGAAGTCGAGCAACCGGTGATCAACAAATCATCAACATACAAAACTAAGAGTAGAAGTGACTCAACCATGCTGAGCATGTAAACATTCGGGCCTAGCTTAAAACGTACAAAGTTCTATGAAATCAGGTAGGATTCCATCTTGTCATACCATGCACTCGGGACCTTATTTAGGACATAAAGAGACTTTTTTAGTTGATATACCAAAGATAAATAATGCACAAATCCCTGGGGTTGCTCCATATAGATCACCTTAGAAAGATCGTCATGAAGAAATTCATTATTCATGTCCATATGATGGACTTCCCATCCCTTGTCTACTGCAATGGCAAGTGCCAAATGTATGGAATCCATATTCTCTACCAGAGATAAGGTCTCATCATAGTCAATGTCATGCACCTATTGAAATCCTTTGGCAACTAGCATGGATTTGTATTTGCTAACCTATCCATATGTTGTGCTCTTGGTCCTATAAAACCATTTGCACCTAAAAATATGTAATCCTAAAGGAAGGGGAACCATATCCCAAGTCTGCTTCTCGAGGAGGGAGTTGTACTCATCCTACATGGCATATTCCCAAAAGGGATTTCCAACAGCCTCTCCATAGGACTATGGATCTAAAGACTGAACCAAGAAAATATGCCTAGGTGGAATAGGTTCAATGTAATTGAGTGAAAGAGGAGGATTCTCAAAATTAGATTGAGTCCTCCTAGTATCAGTTGGATCCCCAACAATATCTCCTGCATCCTGAAGAGTAGTCTTGGCCCACTTGGTTCTCTTCTCTGGCTCTACATTTACATATTCATGCACTAACTCTACATATGATTGTACCAAATCTATATATAGATCATATGAATCCTCTAAATCATAACTCTCATCTAAATAAGAATCGACATGTACATGCTCGCCATCTCTGACAAGTGGAAGAAAAAACATGTCTACATGCGGCTGTTGAGGTACATGCGAGACACTTTCCACAAATTGGACACTTTGCTCAATGATGAGTTGGTCTGAGGAAAGATCAATGAGTATGTATCCCTTTACACCATCGGGGTATCCAAAAAATATACACACTATGCTATGTGGATCAAGTGCCTTCCTCTTCTCTGAGGGAATCCTGGCCCATGAATGAGAACTGAATATATGAAAGTGTATCACTTCTGGTTTGAGGCCACTCCAAGCCTCATAGGAGGTTTTATCCTTAATAGATCTATGGGGAGATCTTTTTTGTATGTAGGTTGCACAATTAATTTCTTTATCCCATAATCTTTGCGGAAGTGAATTTGCATGTAGCATGCAAGATGCCATCTCTTTCAGAGATCTATTTTTCCTCCTAGCAACTATGTTTTGTTGCGAAGTATAGGGAACAATGTGGTACAACCAAATCCCAGTCTCAAGACAAATATTATTTATTTCATGGTTGACATACTCCCCCCCCCATTATCTGTTTGGGGGGATTTGATCTTCTTTCCTGATTTTCTTTCAACAAGGGATTTTAAATCTTTGAGGTGTTAAAAGACCTCTGATTTTTTCCTGAGAAAGAAATTACATGTGAAGCATGATATATCATCAAAAAAAATGATCACGTACCTTGCTTTATTTATTGATGAATGAAGAAAGGGTCCCATTAGATCACAACGGATCATATCTAAAGGAAAGGAAGCCATATGAGTCTTTCCTTTGTTGAATTTCTCTTGAGGGTGTTTTCCAAGAACACATCCTTCACAAATTCCTTTGGAGAAGTGGATGTTAGGTAGACCATCAATCATTCCCTTCTTGCTAAGTTGTTGAATATATCTAAAATTTAAATTCCCTAACCTTTCGTGCCATATCCTACTACTTTCATCAACATGGGTAAGCAATAATGAAGAATCTGGTTCAATAAATTCAGAAAATGTGGAGTATGGATTGATGATTTACCTCACTGGTATCAACCTTGGAATTGGTTTGCATGTCATAGATATCCATAGCATCAGGTGTGAATATGAATCTCTTTCGGGTGTCCTAGTTTTTCATCTTATATATGGATATACGATTGATGGAGAGTTTGGGAATGTGTAGCACATTCTCGAAGCTGTCATTTCTGAGTTCAATTCTTCCTTTCCCAGTGACTTCAACCTGAGAGTTCTCCCCCATTAGAATAGGAGGACCTTTTCATGCATCCAATGAAGAGTAGACTTATTTTGTGGCTGCCATGTGGTGTGATGCTCCTGAATCTACAATCCAAGAAACGTGAGATGATTTGATGGCAATCAAAGCATGGCTAGAATTTCCTTTCTTGGGATTTTGATATTTTGGCCTCTTCTTGTTGTCAACCTCGGGGATGTGATATCGAAGGTTGTTTTGTTCAAGTATTTGGGCCATTTGATCTATCTTTTTTTGCATACATCCAGATTATGGATGGAATCCTTTATGACAGTAAGTGCATTTCTCCCCTTTTCTTCCCTTTCCACCTTTGGATCGAGAGGCATTATTGAAGGGTTTTGAGTACCCTTCCATATTTGGATTTGCATGTGATTTTATTTGGTATTTGTCTTTATATTTCTTATTTTTATGACTGCTACCATCTTGTAGAATAAGTTCATGCACTTTTGGGCCTTTGATTTTTTCCATATTGATGAGATTGTTCTACTCCTGTGTCAGAGAATCGATAAATGCCTCAAGGGAGGGAATCATCCAGGTGGCTCTAGAGGTGAGCCTAACACTTAGTATTCTAGACCAATTTTTGGGAGAATGGTAAGAACCATTTGTTTCTCCTCCTTATATTTATCAACCCCACAAGCCTTGAGTTGCGACAGCAAATCCTTATATTTGGTAAAGAAATCTTAGAGATTGTCGAAGGTTTTTGGATCCAAAGTGTGCAATTCCACCTCGAGTATGTGCCCTCTCATTTCATCCTATTTTCAAAAAATCCATTCCATGGTGGTACAAGCTTCATTGGGGTTTTACAGGAGGATATGTGAAAGAGGATTTCATGAGAAATGAGACTACAAATAGTTCCAAATGCTTCATCCATTTGATTCAGATACTTGGATTTTTCTATGGATGATGTGGGTTCAATCTCTGTGTTCATGGTTAACCTGTGTAATCCTCTACCTCTAAGATGCATCATCATATTCTCCTTCCCTGAAAATAAATTGTACGGTGTAAGAATGAATTCTTTTGGAAATTTCATTTTTCACGTTGTCTTCAATCTTTGGTACCGACAAAAAGAATCTGGTGTGTATTTTTTTTTAGAAATCTATCAAATTTGATAGCATGTAAATGTGTTGAACATGCATATAAAATATCTATCTAGCAAATGACATACACAGTCTGCAGGGAAAATATGAGAAAAAAAAAACAAGAGAGAAAGAATGGAAGAATTCTCATTAACCAAATAAATGAATGATAATTTACACACCATATACTCTATATAACTCAACTAATGTGCACTGGAGGAGAATCCAATGTGCCATAGTGGTGATATAGAGTGATATGTACACACACATTGGTAGGTATGGGAGTAAATTGCCACCTAGTCTAGTCTCTCAGGCAGCTACGAGAGTAAACCGCCACCTAGTCTAGTCTCTCAGGAAGTTACGAGAGTTAACTGCCACCTAGTCTAAGTTAACTAGTCTCTCAGTCTTCAGTTAATTGACTGAAACAGAGTGAAGTGAGGAGGATATTAGGGAATCATGAGTAATGCACTAGTCTGGTGATAATCCCAAAAACAATGCACATTAGTTGGTGATGATCCCAATGTTGCATGGTGATGATCCCAATGTGGCATCTAGACTCCACTCAACTGATCAAACTAAAGTGTGAACTAAAGAGAATATTCTCCTAGAGGAATATCCTCCCTAGACTATAAGAGACTGAATAATGACTAATAAGCATAGGGAAAAGCTTAGGAAAAATAATTCCTATGTGTGAGTGAAGTATCTCCAATGAAGGGAAGGTCACCTTCACGGTAAGTTCTAATCAATTTACCTTGCCCATTGGCCAGCACATTAATCATTTACTAAAAAAAATTCAATAAAGAAAGAGAACATACATTTGATAAAATATTAATGTAAACTTCCTAAAAAAGAAAAACATATTCTTTCGAAAAGCACATGCACACACCCAAGAAATGCTCCATACAACTCTCAAAACAAATTTCAATCCTTCCTTTGAGAGGAACACAACTTATTTGACCACTTATCTTTATAAAACCCTCATGATTCTGGCTATAATTCATCAATTCGTAACAAACTAAAAACCAAACAATAGATGAAATTGGCTCCATGTCTTACTATATATGTATGAGTTCTTAATATAAACAATTATATTAAGAGGAATAATTTCCTAACAAGAAGTCAAACTCTAGAGTGAAATTATGGAACCATTATATATAAGAATTACCATCAAACTTTCAGTATAAATTTTGATTTCTATAGAGAGAAATTACAACACAATTATATGTAAAAATCTCCATCAAACTTTCAGTACAAATTGGATTTTGGTTTGTATTGGAACACAACTCACTAGAACATAATACATCAATATAATGTGCAATGTAACAAATAAGCAACAACGATATTAACTCTATAGAATTCTAACATAGGAAAATGCATGAGAAGACATCAACATTATTATATCTAACATAAATGTAAGATCCTTTGTTCAGGAAAGATTTATGAGGGTGGAAAATATTCGTATTGTCAACTCCTTCCTCCTCCCTTGATTTAGGAGGTGATAAAGAAGTCATGATATAACCAAAACATCTATACCTTTGGTCCAATCCTCCACTTGCATTCAATCAATAACCACATCTAGCTACTTTTTATATTTAAATGTAAGATTGTAATTATGGTGAATTTTTAATTAAGCCCTTGCATAGCTATTCATTCTATATATCAACAATTTTTCAATCTTAGAATTTTTTTAGATCAATATATTTCCTAATTACCAGCTCTTTGTTAATTCTTTCATGGATTTAAACTATTAATTGATCATTGTTAATTATAAATTTATATTTATACATTTTGAATGATTGTATAATGAAACTTGAATTATGAAAATGGCTTAGTGTAAAACTCCATCAAAGATAAAAATTACTCTTATCAATAATTGCTTCTTAGTTGTGGAAAATAGTAAAAAAGTCGTTGATTGAAAGAACCTGTAGCTGAAAAGATCTCATTGTATGTCATTTTCATTATTGAAGTTATATTTGTTTAAACCTGTGGTTGGATTTAGAAACTCTTTTTTGTCTAACACATACGACACAACACTAGTTCAACTTTAAGGACATATTTAGGTATTTAGGTTATTCAACTAAATCTTGATTGGAGACCAAGATATGATTTTATCTTATGATTAAAAGAATGCAC
>SNQJ01S0021424.1:56212-76819 GCA_010110895.2 Picea sitchensis | reverse complement strand
CTTTTTGGCGAGCTCTGGCATCGCCATTGTTGACCTCGAGCCTGTTGACATAGTTCTATTGAGGAGTATACAGTGATTCTTTGCCAACGACGATAGATAATTCTCCGTCCTCAACATCATCCCCTGCGTGGTTGTGATTATTGAGCGCTGGCGGTGCATAAACGTTCTAGCATCACGGGTTGGTTCGTCAAGCAGCACTTGGTCCTAAGACCTGGTAAAGCAGCACTTGTTCATTGGTTTAATCTGTTGTCTCGCCACACGTTCGTTCTAGCGTAACGTTCTAGCCTCACAGATTTGACCAGCTTCGGTTTCTTTCGTCAAGCCTCGATTTCTTTCGACCAGCCCATGGTGCCAAGGATGTCCCCCCCCCATTCTCCTAGTCCCCCCCATTCGACTAGCCCGCAGCAGCAGCCGGGGGGGGTTAAATCTAGCCAGCAAGCACGTAAGTAAGCCCGCGCGCCATGTTCATTTCTTGGACCCGCCCGTGTTCGTTTCTTGGACCATCCCCGGTTGATTCGACCAGCAAGCAGCCGTCCATGTTCGTCAAGCCTTTTGCTGGCTTGCTGGGAACCTAGTTCGTGGCTGGAGTCTTCTTGGGGATGGCTTGGATGCGTTTCCTCACCGATTCCGCAGGAACAGTTGCAGGGATGATGGACGAGACTTATCCTTTTGCATTCATTCTCTGCACTGTGATCCTCCAAACACCGCAGCAGAGAGAATATGGAGGAGTGAACAGGCCCTCCAAACAACTTCAATGTGCGCAGACAATTGGAGGAGTGAACACGATAAAGAGGACCACCATGAGAGACCGCGTAGTGCTCATACTCGCATTGATCGAAGGGAGGAAAAGCCATATTGATCAGTACAGTAAGATGGTAAGTGCAATGAATGCTTTCAGAAGCCATGACTGACGCTCGTATATCCGAGTCCCGACGGCCTATCCACCACCAGCCGCAACATTAATCTATCAACCGCCATTTTGATCTTCCATCATTTTTATTCGCAGTTCACCCATACTTACCCATGAGTCTCGAAATTAGCAATGTATGGAAAGACGTGAAGGCAGCAATAAGGATTTAAACTTATGAACCAATAAAACTCTGACAAATATATATATATTTTTATTTTAAAATATATTAATATAAGTTTCCTAAGCTAAACATTATAATTTCAAAAAATTTTGAAAGTCAAACCTAAACTAATAGGCAGTCAACGATGAACTCATCGCTATAGTCCCAGGCCTTTGGCAGGGACTAATAAGAGTACACGTCCCTCACATGGAGAATAATTCATCACTTATTGATTGATGATACAATAAAAGAAATCTTAAACACGTGTTGGAATATAAACAAGGATCTTTATTAGGGCTCCGATCTTTAATCAAGGATCTTTATTAGGGATCTGATGGCTCCGATCATAATTTCGAAGGTAATTTCTTTTTTTTTTTAAACCCTACTAGATTTTCCCTGCAGGTTAAAGCATCACGAGTCAAGAAATGAGAAGTAATGATGCGACCTTTGATAAGTAAATGCGATTGTCGTAAAATCACCCTAAGAAACTCTGTATTTTCAACATCAAGGAGTAAAGAAACTAATAAGGGTTCTAGAACTATAAAGACTTCCTACATTACAGTCGACACGTGTTTGAAGAATTAAATTCCACTGAATTATAGAGGCCCGGAAGATCGTAGGACTTAAAATTTATCAGAGTAACGTGAGCGATGTTGATTTTGGGTAGAGATATAGGCTTTAGTTTGATGTATTAATGACGTTTCACAGAGTCCAAAATTAGCTGAAATTGTGGAGTAATGATCCATATTTATGACTAGAACGAAAAAAATAATAGTCTAAATACAAAAACACAAAGATAGTGAGAGAAACAACAGATGTCCAATGAATAATAACTTCTATTGAATAAATAAAATAGACTTAAACTGTAAAACTCCAGAACTGAAAATAATTTGCTTGAATGGTGGTAGTTGTTTCTAAGAAGAGATGTGGTTGTTACGTGCATCGTCTAAGCAGAATTATTACAATGAGGCTCCATAGGCTTTTTTAACATAACTCGCGAATGTCAAAACCCTAGACATCCAAAAAACTAACCCTAGGAGATGAAACGCAAAAATTTATGTGGGCCCCGATGGGTAATCTGGTATCTCAACTTCCCGGGGTCGTAGATTTTTCTTATGACCTATGTTTTAGGCGCGTGATACCCTATTGGAAAGGTCTTTTTGATAACTACACATTATACTGTCAAACTCTGAATCCGCTTACGATATGACTGTGGAAAGCCAAAAAAACATTGTTTAGGACCCCAAAATAGCCCTGGAAGTATATAAAGATGCACTGACATGAAAACATCCAAAATAATCTAGTTGGATTAGGAGGGTGGCTACCAATATCCACCTGGAATCTGTGTAGGGCTTCAGACAACCTCGGAAGCGTAGAACCCACAATTACAAAGAATTACATAAGAATGTGTTGAACTAAAAACTGTCAAGAGGAGCGAGTTGATATAGGTGGGTGGCCACCAATATCGACTTGGACCAGTCCTCCCCCCTTAGGAAGCAATGTTCTTCATTGCATTGAGTGCCCCCATTAGGTGACGAAACTTCTGTTGGATTTGGCCCTGGGTGAGCCACTTGCCTTGGTGTAGGATTTTCCCTATCTTGACAACCCAATAAGACTGGATCCTAAGTTGGCGAGTGCCCTTGACGTGTCTGTCCACTATCTGATCACTAGATGCATGTTCCATGTAGCCAGGTTTTATCTATGTTGGTTTCAACTGTTATGTGATCTCTGAGGTGTCCAATAATGGTGGAAAACATGGCCTAAGGAGATCCACATTGAACACTAGGTTTAATCCAAGGAAATATGGAGTGTTGAGCTCAAAAGAATTGCTACTCATAGCCTTGGTGATAGTGTAAGGCCCATAGCAAAGTGGGGGAAGAATTCGATGGGGCCCTGTAAGGTGCTATATCTACAAATGTAATCAGACCTTTTCTCCCACCAGAAACTAGTACAGTACTCGGTGTTGATCATGGCACTTCTTGTACTTAGCATCATCTTCCTGCAAAATCTCATGGACCTGTTGGCGGATGTGTTGAATCCGCTCAATGAATATGGTGGATTTTTCGGCCTCAAAATGAACATGGGAAGATTATTCCAATGTGATTGCAAGAGGTAGTGCAACATAAATTGAACCCAAGGGTTGGAATCAGAGCCCCATCTGAAATGGGCTATGGTCGATGGAGCTATGGAGAGTCATGTTGTTGTTTTGTTAAACATAGGAAAGACTCTCATCCCATGTACGTGGATGCTTAGAGTTGTACATGTGAAGGATATGCACAATCATCTGATTGACAACCTCTTTCTGGCCATCGGTTTGTGGGTGGAAAGCAGTGGATTTAATGATCTTGGTGTCCAACAATGACCAGAGACTCGACCAAAATGTGTTGAGGAACCTGTTGTTCCGATCCAAGGTGATGGTCTATGGTATCCCAAAATGGATCCACACTCGTTTGAAGAAGATATTGGTAGTATCTGCTACTGTGATGCTTTTCTTGCAGGTTATGATAATGGTCATGTTTGAAAACCGATCAACCACCACAAATACACAATCATTTTCGTGCTTGGTGGACGAAAGGCCAAACATGTAATCCATCGAGATGGATTCCCAAGGCCTCTCAGGAGTAGGAAGAGGGGTGTATAAGCCTTACTTCCTAATGAATGGCTTGGAAATGGCACAGGCAGTGCAAGATCTGATATACTTGCTGACGTCTGGTCAAAGTTTTGGCCAATTAAAATGTTTCTATAGCATGACCAAAGTTTTCTCCATGCCAAAATGTCTTGTCATCCGAATGTAGTGAGCCTCCCAAATTAACTTTGCACGTTCTCTTGTGGGAACACAAAGGTGGCCCAGATGGCATAACAGTCCATCCTGGATGTGAAAATCAGTGACATTCACTCATTTACCCAAGAGATGATAGGTGGTGGCGAAGTCAGGGTCACATTGAGAAATTTGGGGCCACTCAGATGCCTCATGTCCACAGCAATGGAGCATTGTGGTGAGTGCAGCAATGGGATGGTGACTGAGGCATTCAACGTCACGATTTGTGATCCATATTTTATACTTGATGTTGATATGGAACTGTTGTAGGTATGTGGACCACTTTTGATGATGGTCATTATGCAACTTCCCCTATGTCTGTATGAATTGCAGAGGCTTGTGATCAATGTGGATGATTGTCTCATTTCCCAGAATGTAATGGTTCCATTGACGACAGGCTTGCATAATGGAATACATTTCTTTGTCATAGGTGGGGTATTTTCAGACAATATCTGAGAGTGTCTCACTATGGTATGCTACTAAATGACTATGTTGAGTGAGAATTATGCCTACAACATAGCCGGAGGCATCAATCTCAATCTTGAATGGTTGTTGCAGATCAAGTAAGGAGAGTATTGGATCTGGGCATAAGTGATGCTTCAAACCATCAAATGCTTGTTGTTGTGCCTTCCCCCATGCGAAAGTTTCCTTTCCACCTCCCCTGGTTACTTGGTTGAGGGCCTATGCAATATGGGAGAATCCCAATACGAACCTTCGGTAGAAGTTGGCAAGTCCCTAGAAGCTCCAAATCTCGGTTAGTGTGGTTGGGGCTAGAAAGTCAAAAATGAATTGGATCTTAGATGGATTCACATGTACTTGATGCTCATAAACAATGTAGCCCTAGTATTGGACCCCGTTCATGCCAAAGGATCACTTTTCCAAGTTGGCATATAGATTGTGTTGCCGCAGACTGCCCAAAACCTGTTGAATATGTTGCATGTGCTCATCCCAAGTTCTACTGAATTTGAGGATGTCATCCAGATATACCACCACAAATGAGTTGGTGAAGGGCATCAATACATCATCCATCAATATAATGAAATTTGTTGGTGTATTTGTTAAGCCAAAGGGTAGGACCAACCATTCGAAGAGACCCTCCTCACATTTGAAAGTTGTCTTCCATACATCAGTTGGTTCGATGTGAACCAGTTGGTAACTAGACTTTAGGTCAATCTTGATGGAAAAAATTTCTCCCTTGAGTTGGTCAAGAAGATCATCAATTCAGGGAATTGGGTACCAGTTCTTGACTTTGATTTTGTTCAATGCATAGATGTCATGTCCTGTCTTTATTCTGCACCAACACAATCGAGCTTCCACAAGGGGAGGAGACAGGTTAGATGTGCCCATTTTGAACAAACTCTTGGATTTGGCACTTGATTTTGTCATTTTCCATCAGTGAGTGATGATAGACTAGTCCATTAGGAAGTGGTGCACTGGGGTTTATATCAAAATAAGGTCATTTCATAGACAGGGAAGTTCTTCTTCTTTGTGATCCGTACTCACATTAAGTAAAAGGTTATCGTCATATCTATGACCTATACACAGAGCCTCTCTTTTCAATAAAATAAAGTGGACAGGATCATGGAAGAGTATAGAAAAAACTTCTCCTCACCCACTAGGGTACCGACACACTACCATTTCAGACATCCAATTGATCTAACCCCCAGTGCACCACTACCTAATGGACAAGTCTATCATCGCTCGCTAATGAAAAATGATGAAATCAAGCGAAAAATCCAAGAGCTACTTCAAAAGGGGCACATACGACCCAACTCCTCCCCCCGAGGAATCCCGGTTGTGCTGGTGTAGAAGAAAGACGAAACCTAGTTGCTCTGCATTGATTACAGAGCATTAAAAAAAATCACAGTCAGGAACCGGTACCCAGTTCCCCGAATTGATGAACTTCTTGACCAACTCAAGGGGGAAAATTTCTTCAGCAATATTGACCTAAAGTCTGGCTACCACTAGGTTCTCATCGAACCAACTGATGTATGGAAGAAAACTTTCAAAACTAAAGAAGGTTTGTTCGAATGGTTGGTCATGCCCTTTGGCTTAACAAATGCACCAAGAACTTTTATGAGATTGATGGATGATGTATTGAGACCCTTCACAAACTCTTTTGTGGTGGTATATATGGATGACATCCTTATCTTTAGAAGAACTTGGGAGGAGCACATGCAACATATTCAACAGGTTTTGGGCACTCTGCGGTAGCACAAGCTATATTCCAACTTGTAAAAATTCTCCTTTGGGATGAACAGGTTCCAATACCGATGTAGGAGCATCTACATCAACAGTAAAAGGAGGACAGGTTGGCGTAAAGAACATCATGTAGTGCATGCATGAAGCTGATTTTCACTATACTAAGGAGAGCACACCTTTTTGAATTTGAAATTTTATGAAAATAAATGTAATTAATGAATTGGAGGCTAAGGTCATCCCTAAATATCCTCTCGGATCAGTATCACCTTAATGTAAAGTTTGTATTATAAAGAGATTGTGCATCATCCCTTATCTTATTTGTAAATGCTATTAACTTCTTATTCCTTAGTAGGTGGATTCATAAATTATGATAGGATAGCAATTAGGTTGTTTGGGGAAAATTCTAGATGAATCGCCTCTTGTATATATGCTTGTATCATTTTTCCAAAGAAGGTTTTTGTTGCTTATTTGGTAGAATTTGTCATTTCTGATAGAGAGGGAGAGAGAGTTGTTGTTTTTGAGAGCCCAAGAGCATTGTATAAGTTGTTGGAGGAGCAGTGGAGGACTGTCTATATCTATGTATATTATCACTTAAATGAATGGAACAAAGAAGCTTTAATCCAAATGTTTGGTGTTGTTGTTACTATGTTTATCAGAATGAATGGTAGGCTTTATGTTCATTTAAATTATCTGTTTATACTTGTTCATGTGCTTATGAATGCATTTTGTGATTAAATACATGAATCTGTGGAGTTAGAATAAGTTTCAGTTGTTTCTCTTCTGAGAGCTCATGCAAGGAGTGCATATTGTTTGCAAGGATTCTGTTGAAAGAGTTAAGTTTAACTCAGAGAATCTCATAAGAGATAACGTTGAATCTTTGATAACAATAGTGTAGAGGAAGCACAAGGTCACGCAAGGAGTGTGTAGGCCGAGTTGTTCTCAGAATCTTTGTGAAGGGGAGAACAATCGATTGTTGTAGAGGTTCCAAGGAAGCAAGGAGTGTGATCAAGGTTTTAAACCCTTAGAGGAACAAGCTCAGGAGATATAGTGATCTGAGTATCGAGGAGAAAATACAGATAGTTTACTAAGTCTGAACGTTTCTAATTTTAGAAGAAGTGTACAGAGAGGATACATAGATCTTATATATATATATATCAGTGGGACAAGCTTAGGAGAGATAGAAACCATAATTATCGAGGAAGGAAACTTTGGAAGTCTCTAAGTTTCAATGTTTTACAGTGCGAGACGAGCGCACAAAAAGGGCAGAAATAGGTCTCATATACCTTGAACATTTAAGCTCAGGAGGGCCATTGACATTAATCCCTTGAAGGGAAGAGTTTGGAGAAGCGATGGTGAAGATCTCATGGGATATCTCTAGGAAGATGATGACCATTAGATCTGAGATACTTTCTCGAAGGATAGCCTTAAGGATCCTTCAACACTTAGTGCATTTGGAGGTTAAAAGAGTGTAAAGGATCCAGGATAGCCAAATTCCCAAATAGGAGGGAAAATCATGACCATCCATTCTGTAGTGGACAAGTGTCAATAGATCCAGAAGTAAGGGAGGCTAGAGCTTCGTGATATTTGCGAGGAGCAAAGGACCGTTCTGTCGAATTCCTGAGGGGACAAATAAATCTGTACCATTGGATCCAAGGAGGATATGTGGTGTGAGGTCTTCAATTTGGAGGAGAGGCACTCCAGAAGAAAGGGTTGAAGGGAGAGTTGACCGAAGGTCGTCCAAAGCCTAGAGACGGGGACTCATCCTGACTGCCAATATGGAGGTGGACACGTGGATCAATCCATTGAATTCAGATGCTTATAGTCAGGTGACAATAGTCCCAAAGAAAAAAGACTTAACAATCCTTGAGTTAAGCCCTGGGTCACAGCTCGAGGTCATATGAGGAAAGGGGCCTAGAAAAGAGAGATAACACATGTATTTCATTTTTTTTACAGTGAAAGGCACCAGGAAAGGGCCCGCGGGCTTTCAAAGAACCCGCACAGAGAGCTAATAGGGTCTCGTGTAAAACAAATTAGGACTCAAAAGAAGCTCTAAGAGTCATTTTGACTCAGATTTAATCGATCCTTGACTGAGAGGTCATGCACACCCTAGGAGAGGCAGTGGGTTTGCATAAAATAATTGGGTTACATTGTTGATGAGCATGGGGTACATGTGGATCCATATAAGAACCAATTCATTCGTGATTGGCCAACCATGGCCACACTAACCGAGATTTAGAGATTCTTGGGACTTTACAACTTCTACCGAAGGTTCGTATTGGGATTATCCATATTGCATGGGCCCTTAGCCAAGTATACAAAGGTGGTGGAAAGGAAAATTTTGCATGGGGCCAGGAACAACAACAAGCATTTTATGATCTGAAGAATCACTTATTCTCATCTCGAGTACTCTCCTTACCTTATCTGCAACAACCCTTTGATATTGAGACAGATGCCTCCTACTATGTTGTAGGAACAGTTCTCACTCAGCATGGTCATGCAGTAGCATACCATAGTGAGACACTCTTAGATACTATCCAAAAATACCCCATCTATGTCAAAGAAATGTATTCCATTGTGGAATCCTACCCTCAATGGAAACATTACATTCTGGGAAAGGAGACAATCATCCACACTGATCACAAGCCTCTACAGTTCATAGAGACATAGGGGAAGTTGAAAAATGACCATCATCAAAAGTGGTTCACATACCTACAACAGTTCCATCACAACATCAAGTATAGAATAGGGAGAACAAATCGTGTCACTGACTTCCTCAGTTGCCCTCCCATTGATGCACTCACCACATTGATCCATTCTTGTGGGCATGAGGCATATGAGTGGCCCTAACTTTATCAACGTGACCCTGACGTCACCACCACCTATCAACTCATGGGTACAGGAGTGAATATCACTGATTTTTTCATCCAAGATGGATTGTTATGTCATCTGGGCCACCTCTATGTTCCCACAAGTGAGTGTGCAAGGATGATTTGGGAGGTTCACTACAATCAGATGGTAGGAAATTTTGGCATGGAGAAAATTGTGGTCGTTCTACAGAAAAAAAATTATCGGACAAAACTTGAACAAGACATCAACATGTATATCAAATCGTTCATTTTTTGTTCCATTTCAAAGACAACCATCAATAAGCAAGGATTATACACCCCTCTTCTTACTCTCGAGAAGCCTTGGGAATCTAGCTCAATGAATTACATGTCTATCCTTCCATCCACAAAGAACAATAATGATTATGTATTTTTGGTGGTTGATCAGTTTTCAAATATGGCCATTATCACAGCCTGCAATAAGAGAATCACAGTGACAGATACTGCCAATCTCTTCTTCGAATTATTGTGGGTCCATTTTGGGATACCACGGACCATCACCTCAGATTGGGACAACAGGTTCCTCAACACATTTTGGTCAAGTCTCTGGTCACTAATGGACACCAAGCTTACTAAATCCACTGCTTCCCACCCCCAAACCGATGGCCAGATAGAGGTCGTCAATTGGATGATTGTGCACATCTTGTGCATGTACAACACTAAGCATCCACGTACATGGGATGAGAGTCTTCCCTAAGTTCAACAAAACTACAAAAGGGCTCTCCATAGCTCCACCGACCATATCCCATTTCAGGTGGGGCTCGGATTCCAACCCATGGGTCCCATTGATGTTACACTCCCTCTTGCAACCATACAAGAAGAATCTTCCCATGTTCATTCTGAGGCTGAAAAATCCACCAAATTCATTGAGAGGATTGAGCACATCCGCCAATAGGTCCATGAGATTTTGTAGGAAGCCAATGATAACTACAATTAGCGCCATGATCAACAACGGGTACCACAAAAGTTTCAAGTGGGAGACAAGGTCCAACAACATTTTCAAAATTATCACCTTACAGGGCCCCATCAAAAGCTCCACCCACTTTTCTATGGGCCTTACACTATCACCAAGTCTATGGGTAGCAATGCTTTTGAGCTCAACACTCCACCCTTCATTGGCTTGCACCCAGTTTTCAATGTGGACCTCCTTTGGCCATATTTTGCACCATTATTGGACACCTCAGAGATCATAGACCAATTGACACCAACATAGCTCAACTTGGACTACATGGAACAAACATCCACTTATTGTATAGTGGACACACAATTCAAGGGAACTTGCTAGCAAAGGATCCAACTTTATCGGGTTGTCAAGGCAAGGAAGCTCCTACAGCAAGGAAAGTGGCTCACCCCAGGCCAAATACAACATAATTTTTCTCACTTGATGGTGGCACTCAACGCAATGGAGACCATTGCTTCCTAAGGGGGGAGGACTGATTCAAGTGGATATTGGTGGCCACCCACCTATTCCAACTTGATCCTCTTGATAGTTTTTAGTTCAACATATTCTTCTGTAATTCTTTGTAATTGTGAGTTCTACACTTCTAGGGATGTCTGAAGCCCTACACAACTTCCAGGTGGATATTGGTGGCCTCCCACCTAATCCAACTTCCTATTTTGGATGTTTTGATGTCAGTACATGTTTTTGTACTTCCAGGGCTGTTTTGGGACCCTAAACAGTGTTTTTTGGCTTGCCATAGTCAAACTATAGATAGAGTCAAAGTTTGAAGACATAATGTGTATTTCTCGAAAATACCTTTCCAATGGGCTATCACGTGCCTAAAATGGATGTTGTATGAAAACATTACAACCCTAGGAAGTTGAGGTACCAACTTACCCATCGGGGCCCACATAAATTTTGGTGTTTCATATCCTAGGGATAGTTTTTTGGATGTCTAGGGTTTTTTCATTCATGGGTAATGTTAAAAAGGCCTCTGGAGCCTCATTGTAATCATTATGCTCAGATGGATGTGCATAGAAGCCACATCTCTTCTCGGGGATAACTACCACCATTCGAGATTTTTTTTTTCAGTTATATAGTTTTATAGTTTCATCCTATTTTATTTATTCAATAGAAGTTATTTTTCACTGGACATTTGTTGTTGTTCTCAATATATCTATGTTATTGTATTTAATTTGTTATTTTTTTTGTTCTGCTCATAAATCTGGATTAGTTAACTTCTCAGGGTTGTAACTTTTTCATATGACCTTTGTTTTAGGTGTGGGATAGGTCGTTGGAAAGGTCTTTTCAAGAACTACATATTATGCCATCAAAATTTGATTCTATTTATAGATTGAATGTGGAAGGAAAAAAAAAAACACTGTTTATGGCCGCACAACGACCCTGGAAGTACAAAAAGATGTACTGACATGAAAACTTCCAAAATTTTCTAGATGGATAAAGTGGGTGGCCACCAATCACCACCTAGAAGCTGTGTAGGGATTCAGAAAGCCCCAAAAGTGTATAACCCACAATTATAACAAATTACAGAAGAACATGTTGAACTGAATTTTTTTAAGAGGAGCCAATTGGAATTGGTGAACGGCCACCAATATCCACCTCGATCAAGTAATCTTTAAATTTTGGCTCCAAAAATACCTTGTGCTATTTTACTGTTTTGCAGGGCCCTGGGCTGTTAAAATAATTATGGCCTTCTTTTATATGTAAAAAATTGTTTCTAAATAACTGTTAGATCCTCTAATTGTTTTGGCCTTGTTCCCTACGATTGTTATTATGGTTTAATAATTTAATTTAAATAACGATCCTAGGATGCTACCTTATTTTAGATAAAGGTTTTTTTTCACAACAAAAATACAAAGAATATCACACATGAGTGATCATATCTCTACCTTAATTTAATATATTTTGCAATACGAAATCATACATAGACTTTTGTGCTAACTATATACCCATCAATTACCTAATTACCAGTGTGGGTATCTTTGGTGAATTCTCATAATTTTAAGTGGATTGTGATTGCATGTATTAACTTTTGGAATGAACTAGGAAAGAATCAGACATGTACATATAATTCCTTCCAGATAAGAATCAATCACAATTACTAACAAAATTTAACCTTCTTCCGAGGAAGAAATGTTCATTCAACCTAAGGGAAATGCTAATGCAAAAATTTCAAGAATAATTCACTAGATCAGATACAAGAGTTCTTCTTCTTTCAGTCACCAGATCCAATAAAGGAACCAATCAATTTGTTTTTTAGAACTTTTCCGACCTATCTCTTGAGGGGTCCTAAATCCGTTTAACTCAACAGCAGGAACCAAACCTGCCTAAGAGGCCCAATTAGACTCGTAAGTGTTTGATGAGTGGTAAGGTTCTCCATATTCATGATCTGGCTAGGATTATCGATGGGATTTAATTTTGATTGACATATAGGTATGTATTTTTTATTAAGCCTTCTCCTTAGGACAGGTAGTTCGCTTTTTTGGTTATTTTTTCTGACGTTAAAAAAAAAGGAAGATGAAACTCTAGACTAGATCACAGAGAGAAGCTAACTATGTGTTTTGGTGGAAGGACGAGTTTAGGATAACCTTTACCCTGGCATGAAAATGATAAATGTCTAAACAACTTCAAATTATCATTAATACCATTTAATTAGTGGACATTCAACATCGTCTGAGATAACAATTAAAGAAAAGAAACATACATGTGATTAAAAGATAGTGAAGAAAAGTAATTTTCAATAATCTATCACCAACCATAGATTTAACATAATAAATTTAGAATAAAAGAACTGTTACAACATCATAAGATACCTTTAAATACAGGTACAACAACTCTTACTCAACAATGCAACAAATATCGAATCTGAAGACATAGATAATCCTCCTCAGTCTAAGCACATTTATGCCTTAGATGATAGAAGTGTCTCTGGTTCTAAATAGAACTTCTCAATTAAATAAACTAGAACATAAATAGTTATATTACAAAATTCAGAAAAATGTTTCTCTCCAAACCATTGACCCTTAAACACGAGGTCGATCTTCCTATTTATAAAGAATCACTAAGCTAAAAATCACTAATAAAATTCGTGTTAAGTGAAACAAAATGACACGTGGTAGATTTATCTCTGTGTTCTCCCGAGATCGTCTGATCCTTTCACTGCAATGGATTATTTCTATCATATTCAGACCATTGGAAGAAGAGGTCTTTGCATGTGTTTTCATATGGAAACCTATGCTGATCCATCAGGGCAGAGAGCATGTCCTTTATCTCTACTTCTCGTTCCTTGTACTTGATCAATTTACACTTAAGCATTGTAAGACTACAAGAGCTTTGATCGGGGCTTCCATGAACTTCTTAGACAGACCCAGGATCATGCTTGGAGTCTACAAAATATTTGTTTCCCATGCCATGTCTTTCTCTGCATGTTGTTTAACAATCAAGTCGGTGGAATCTTCGAGTGGACCAAACTCTCAAAAATTGATTCCCTTCATTTCCAAGTTGATTTTCTCCCAGCACTTCTCACATTATTCCCACCTTTCTTTCATTTTTCTCTGAGGATCTTGGACCATGGACACCCAATGTTCGGCTTATTTTTGTATTCGAGTGATACTAATGTCCATCAACACTTGGATACCTTTCTCCTCTGCTTCATGTCCCTTCTATATTTCACTGATGTAATCGATTCGTTCTAAGGCTTGATGTGCCTTTCTGAACCACCGTTGCATATATTTGCATGTTGCCATACCCATTAAAGTATCTTATTGAATATCGGCTATTCAGATGGTGAAGTGGTCTCTTTCTCTTCTGAATTTCCCATACATTTATCTGAACTCACTTTTTAAGAGTGCCACGGCTTGTCTCGAGTTATGGTAGTACTCATCTTGATGATGAAGATGGTCCAATTCTTCTCTCATGGAAACTACCTCCTCTTCATCCTTCTTTACTCTATCAAGTGTGGCACTTGTTATGGTCATTCCATATCCAATGAGATCGGTCATCTTAGTATGCTATGTATCAAATAGTATTTCTTCCATGGTTATGAGTAGAGTGTTATCCAATGTGAGTTTTCTCTTTTTGACCATCCTTTTTGTTGGAGAAATTTATGTTTTCGACACACTAATTCAGTGGCAGTAACACTAGTTCAGTGGGAGTTAATTGACTAGTTCTATTTTAGACTTTCTAATCTTAGACCATCACAATTATGCATGCATTCCTAATTATAGGATGCCATTTCCTATATGAGTGAAGATCACTCACTCATTGATTAGATCATAATACACATTGATTATCATTTGTCATTGTGTATCTCTCTTCCTTTTCTTGACAATATTTTTTTTGCATGATTTTTCTAGGTCTCTTGTGTAGGTTTCCATGAAACACTGACATGGTATCAGAGCCGAGCTTCTTGGAGAAACCCAGATAAGCCAAAGGAGAGCGAAAGAGGATTTACGTAAACCTAGTTTTCGCAATCGTCGTGGCCTATCCCTATCAAAAGGTGTGACGATTCAGTTTTTCACAATCATCGCATTGTGTCCTTCACTAGGGTGTGATGATTTAGCATCATCACACTTTATCCTTCTCTAGGGTGCGACGATTCAACAACCCTCCAAAAATTGTTTTCTGCAATAAAATTGCGATATCTCGAAATCCCCGATCTAGGTCGTGCTGAAATTTTTACTAGAGACATATAACATAGGGATGTTCATGATCACCAAAAATATCCAAAACCCACATCATATTTTAGGATATAAATCTTTTTTGTCATATATATAATTGTCATAGAACCGTCAATCATATCTCAAAATCCACGATATGGGTTTTCAGGATCTTTTCAGAATCAATAGCAGGGATGGAGACGATGCAACTTATTCAATCAAGTATGGTGATAATACTCACACTGTACAACTATTTTGAATGGAATTCGAAGGCCACATTCTAACTCAAAAGAAAAGGACTGTATAATTTTACGATGGCGGCAGAAACAAAACCTACATCAGCACTTGAGAAGACCAGATGGGCGAACCATAAGGATGAGGCCACATGATTACTTCTTGAGTTAATATCCATTGATCTATGGTTTCATGTTACTGCATGCAAGACTCCAAATTATATCTAGACCACCTTGGAAGGACTCTTTGGAAATTAGGATGAGATGCGAGGTCATATACTTGAGGTAGAGTTGAATACCTTAGACCCTAAAAACTTTGATAATATGCAGGATTTATTTAATAAATTTAAATATTTGATTTTGAGCTTGGGTGAATGTGGTATTGACAATTCTACACAAGAGAGACAACTTATTCTAATAATATTTTCCAAGCTAGGACCATAATACACTGTATATGTCTCCAATTTCCATTCTGGCAGATGTCTTTTTGGAACAAATTGGAAAATGCCTACGATGGATCAATTCATTGAGTATCTCACACAAGAGCAGACAAAACTCATTCATATGGGTCTAATCAAAGATCTCAAAGCACATGCACTCACCATGCATGATGGAAAAGGATCATCCAAACAAAATGGGAAGGAGAAACAAAACGAGAAGGACGGATATTTCAAACCCTTTTATGATTCTTCAAGTTCCAAAGACTCTTTAGATTCCAAGAAGAAGAAGAAGGGAAAGCAGTGCACTTACTACAATAAACCGAATCATGAAGAATCCACATGCATGGAGAAGAATATTGATCTTATGACATAGGTACTTCAAAAGAATAGCCTTGGAGACTTCATTCCTAAAGGAGCCAAGAAGAAGAAGGAAGAAGACCATGTGCTTCAAAAAGGAAATAATCATGCTCTGGTTGCAATTAATTCCTCATCTGATTCATGCATTATAGATTCAGGTGCATCACATCATATGGCAGATAAAGAGGAAGTTTTTACTTCTTTGAGTCCATGCTCAAGACCCCCTATTCTCATGGTGTATGATACTCCAGTAGCAATAGCAGAAGAAGGGAGAGTGGAACTCCATAATGGTAGTTTTGAGAATGTTATACATGTTCCAAAGATTTCTTGGAAGGGGATTTTCTTGGATGTTTTGTATACTGGTCATCCTGCACGGTCTGAAAGATAGGCTATGCCTTCGCTCCAGATGAGGGGGTAGAAGGAATCTCAGTACCGATTGAATGTTCAGCTATTGGGGTACCAATTTCTGGTGGCTTTGTTGTTCCTACTTGTTCATCTATGTCCATTTCATATTTGGAGATGACCCCATGTGGATGAGTCTCTCCCATCAGTTTTTTCTCCATTTAATTGAGGAATTTAGCGTCAAAAGCGATTGTGGTGTCTTGGCCACCCTCCCAAGATTCTGGTACAATTTCATCAAGAGCTAGAGTAGATACTTCGATTGGGGTTATGTCATGGGTGATTACAACTAGAGATATGTGTGGAACCTCCAATCCTTCATCATCATCATATATAGTAATGAGTTCCACAATAATGGATGGAACCCCTGTTTCATTTGATACTCCTATTGGCCTTTGTTGAACTGCAGTTGTTATTAGAGATCTCACCTAGACAGTTTCTTCCTAATTGCCAGTTTCTATTGGTGGAGAGACATTTAAGCCATTTGGCTCTACCTCTCAGTCACTGATGTTGATTGGTTTAATCCTCATCGGTTTAATCAAAGGGTTAAGTGGAGGATCTTTCTCTTCCCTTTGTATGGATCTTTGGGTTTCTTCTAGTAACAACATCCCCCTCCTTTGCGCCTCTTTTGCTTCCACTGTTCTGCTTTCATTTTTTACCCTGAGAGATTCTTGAGTTGTTTGGTCTATTGTCTCAACCTGCCCGTCTAGGGACATTTCCTTGAACTTAGTCATATTTAGGTTTTCCCTTCTTTGCAGTACTTCCTCCCAGTGTTGGGCACCTTCAGTGAATATTTCATCTTCAAAATTATCATGAGAATGAGGCCAATATCTGGATACCTACACCACGTGATGGGGAACTAAGCCCTTGGGATCGATCTTGTAGAAGTCACCTATATGAAATCAATAATCGATCTGATTGAGCCCTTCCTATTTCATTGCAGTGTCCCTGACCATATATAATCCTATGTGGAAACCATACATAATGAACTCTCTTTTATTGTCTTTGACCAGGAAGGCATTGTAGCCTTGCAAGATGGTATGGTAGTAGATATCCCCCAAAATAAGGCAATATGGGACATGAACAGGGAGAAGTTGGGGTGTGCCAGTAGCTCCAAACACTCTAATGTAAGTGTTGGTTTTTTCGAAGTACCAGTGGCCAACTTTTTCTATCATCTTCTTTGCCGCCACTGAAATATGAGGGAACGATTTTATAAAAATGAGGAAGTAAAACCTAGCTAGTAACTCATCACATATTAAATCGTATTATATTTTATACCTATTTTCCCACAATATGATGAAATAAACATGTACTGGCAATTCATAAACATGTCAGCTCAAATTCATACCTGCAAAAATGTTCCTTGCGCAAATTACATCCAGTAAGTAGGATGCCATGTAGAAAACTGAAACCTCTCCTTCCTTTGGTGTGTGAGCCTGCGAAATATTTATGTTGATCTGTTTGGAGATAATGGTTCCCTAATTGAAGATACTCCCCAAAATTTCCATGGTGTATGCTAAGGGCATCCAAGCCTATGAAAATTTGGAGCAATCCTTTTCTCCATTTAGTTGACAGATTAACAACATCAGATAAATGTATGGCTCCCATAGATTTACTGTCTTGTACGAGCTAGTGCTTCTATTTGTGAATTTTTTTTCTTCTTTCCACCACGAGGATAGAAACCGGTTGGTGTCATGGATGTCGTAGAACTTGACCATGAAGTTTGTGTTTAACCTTTCCTCTAGTTCTCCAAGTTTGTAGTACTTATGCACCTTTGTCGGAAGGAAAACACTGACACACTCACCTTGGTCATTGTTGATGGTGCACTTTACCATGTCGGCATGTTCGATTATCCATCCCAAGGCTTCGATGTAGGGAAGAACTAGGGTCTGGCTAGCCACCCTATGAATATTTGACCTTCGAATGTTTGGAAACACCTCTTCATCCAATATTCATACATCTGGATTGTTGTGAGGCGTGAAATTGAGATAGTCCTCCTGACTAATTTTTTTGTACAAGTCACCCCAATGCGAAAACACCACTCTAGACCCTGTGGTCACTTCTTTGTCACTAAATGTTGGAGACTAGATGAAAATATTCTTGGTTGATGTGTGGATAATATATTCCATATTTGAGGATAAATATAACTCCCTTGCAACACTCATTGTAGATCCTTCCCTGACCTCTGGTTCTTTTAACTTGGGCATCCTTGGTGAAAGCATAGTTGTCATCTTTCTTGGAGGCATTTTCTGCAAAAGACAAAGTGAGATACCAACCTCTAACAATATTATGGATTCAATTGAAAATGTAGAGATGATGAAGACAAAACATACCTCTTCCTTGCAAAGTATTAACCTGGTTTAAATATTGGATATAAGCTCTTAGACACGCTCTCTCACTCCTTCGACTGCTCTGGGAAATAAAAAAATCATGCACATAATGGAGCATTCGAATATATCTTTGTAATTTAAATGGAGAATACTTACCTTATCACATCAATATTTAAATTCAAATTTCTAAATGTACCCTGCACAATCTATCACTAAATCCAAACCACACTCAGGATTAAATGAAAATTTAAATTGGTGGCAGAGGAGCAGGTTGCTTCATAGTTTATCGATGAATTCAAACTTCTGCTGCTTGGTCAGTGCGCAGGATAGTAATATGGTTCGAGTGAAACATTAATTAGCCTCTTACATAACGAAATATGATCGTATCCCTGCCGAAAGCATCCCATCAAAATATCAACCCTTCTCGTACTTTCAACACTGGTATGATTGGCATCGGGGAAATAAGAGCAGGGTCTTGAATTGGAAATAAAGCATAGATCGGCCAGGATCGTTTATTTAGAATGTGGGATATTTGACAAAAATATTCGTTGTATGATGTCTTATAATTCTACTGATAGTAAACGAGTGGATCAGTGTCGACTCTTTTGTTTAATGTTTTCCTTTTTTGTTGATACCTTTATCCAAAAGATCTAATGCTGACCCAAAAATCCATACAATGATGACATGGAAATGATGACTTGGAGATATGGCGACAACCTGATAACATCAAGAGATGATGTAGGGATATCATTCCGCATCATATGAATTACTCACACGATAAGGACACGTGACGGTTGATTTTGACCTTTTCGTGGGAAAAATTACTTCGGCATTAGTAGTTTCCTATGGACATAATTATGGTTTCCACAGTATATTCTACCAACGCTGATGCTATAATGATGATCTATGATTGAAGAATTTTATTGTTAAAGTGGAATCTTTTTGCAATTTTGTCTCTCGAATTCTATTGATACCGAAGATGTGTCGGCGATCGACAATCGACAATGATAGTTTATTCTGTTTGTGATTTACCTCTTGAAATTTGTCGATGCCAAAGAGTTTTGATAATGTTAAAATACTATCATATAGGTCAATTTTCGACAATTGTTAAAAGTTTTAAACCATGCACCTTTCATGCATATCACGCATTGTTACTTAGAAGAATCAGTCCATCAAAACCAAACAAAAAGGGAGAGGATTAAATTTAATGATATAAAAGAAATAAAAAAACATTCATCCATAATACAGACTCTGACTTAGAAAAAATGAAAAGTGATACCCAAAAAGAAAGATTTCGCAAAAATACTTTTAGGGTGTGTTGAGTGCTCAACAAATAGTGCTTCTGTGGGTGAAAACTGAATCTTTGCTCCTTCCTTCTGGCTTTAGCTGGTCCAAAAAGAACTAATTGAGAAACCATCTATCTTTTCTTTCAACAAGGTCTATCCTGTCAATACATACACAACTTATCAAGGTTCACCAATCCGTATTCACCTATGGATTTCAACCCTTTTTCCACTTGCGTTCCTCTCTACCATGACCCACACCCTTCTTTCAAAAAATCAGGGAAAGGAATCCATTGGCTTGAGGCCATTTTTTGGTTATTATTATTCCCTTGCTACGTTGTCGCTTTGCTTCCAGTGAGCGTCCATATCCCTGATGGAGTCACCCCGATATCACAGACCTTGCCCTACTACAAGCGAGCATCCATAGCCCCGACAGAGTTATCTGCATACCCACTTCAACTTTGCACTCCTTTTCATATAGATCATTTTCTTATGGAATTAATTCCACAAGTGATTCATAGGGGAGGACATCTGTTACTGGCAAGGTGAAACGTTGAGGTGAAGCCTTTTCTAGCTCTATCTAGAGGTACATCTAATCCTTTCCAACTAGCCATCATTTCCTTTGGGCTTTACCAGACCGCTAGGTGAATATTTCATCGTTTACCAAGGTAGTATGCTTGCAAAGAAAAAATGTAGATCTTCTGAAATTTGTGTCTCTGTGTTTAGTATCTCTTGTTTTGTATGCTAGTGCAAGTCAGAAACATGGTTTGTTCTATTGTTTTTACTAAAATCGGCCACCACTTTGCAAAACAAAACTTGATTGAAGAAAATGACAAGAAAAATAAAGAAAATAAAAGGCATTTGTCCCCCCTAAACCCAGACACTCAGTTTGATCAAAATTTAAAAAGAAGAGAAACTCAAAAAACAACATCAAAAGAGAGAGTTTTTTTTTTCCTTTTTTTTTATTAAGA
>SNQJ01S0021424.1:28057-50146 GCA_010110895.2 Picea sitchensis | reverse complement strand
TATATATAGAAGTGAGAGCCATGGGGATATTTGCCCCCTCCTTTTTTTGTACTTCTAGAGTGAGTAGGACTCTTTCATCTCTTCATAGGGGGCATGTTGTTTTGTCAAATATCTTAATATTCACATTCCCTAAAGTGTTTTATGCACTTTCAAATTAAAATTTAATAAATATTAGATTTTTAGTAGGCACCTTTGGTGAGTGGAATTTGAAATAAAATTTCTAATGTAATTAAAATTCATTTTGAAAATAAAATATGTTAAGCATGACAATAATTGTTTTTTAAAATGTAGTTTTTGTGAAATGTTTTTTGATAAAAAATTTCATTTATTTATGTATAATTTTATTTTAATAATAAGTTTTATATAAATCTCACATTAAAAATTGTATATTGATGAAACATTTATATGTGAATTAATTGGTATTGGCTTCAATTTGTTTTAATTATAAAATTTGTTAAGCATTTTAGTATTTTCTAAATATTTTTCTATATATTTTGTAATATTAAAATTTGTTAAGCATTTTAATATTTGTTAAATATTTTTCTATATATTTTGTATTCATTTTTTATCTATGTTTATTTTAAAATTATAATTTATTAAACATCATATTTTCTTTAGTTTAGGGATTTTTCTTTTTTTTTGAAATTTTAGAATTTTTTTAATATTTTGTTTAATTTTTTGTTTTTCTAAAGTATTTTTTAATTTTTTTAGTGTTTTTTAAATTTTTTCTTCTTTTTTTTCATTTTTTTTTTTAGGTTTCAAGTGTTTTTTTCATTATTATTTTTTTTAAATATATACCTTTTTTTACATCACTCTTTTTTTTGAAAAAATTTAAATTCTTTTCTTTTCTTTTTTAGGTTTATTTTTTCCACCCCTTTTTTTTTAATGTTTTTCTTTTTGGTTTAATTTGGGTTTTGAATATTTTTTCAAAATGTGTTTTTTTGCTTCACTACAAATAAAAAAAAATTCAAAGATTTTTTTATTTTTCAATGTAAATTTAAGGAAAAAAAAAGGTTAATAAATCAATTTTAAAGTGACCATTTTGTATCCAATTTTGGGTTTTTTTTTGCATAGGTATCTATTGTCAAAACCACGGTTTCAATTAGGTCGTAATTTGCCATAATTTTAATGTTTAGAATATTTTTTTTTTTTTTAGTTAGCGTCACTTTTTTATTTAGGTGTTAATTTAAAGGTTTTTCTGAGCTACTATGAGTTTTGAAGTCCATGCTTGAAAAATGTTGTAATTTTGACCCTGTTTGAAAAAATGGTGATGCCGGTAGCACCATGTTTTGATTTGGGGGTTGATTTTCATGTTTTTTATGCAAAAATATGGGTTTTTTGGGCCAGAGTTCTCGTTTTGAGGTCACAGTTCTCATTAAGTTGGTAACTATGTTTTTATTTGTTAAATATGTGGGGGATGAGACCTCAGTGCTCGTCATAGGGGATTCTATTGATTTTAAGGCTTGCAATAGTTAATCCTTTTGTTGAGGGATCCTACACATGTCCATGACTGAAACGTTATCCTTCATCTTTTTCAAGTCTTCCACCATATTATAGTCTAGCTTAGGAGCTTCCTATGTGTGTATGTTGGTGAGATTCTTTCTAGAAGAAACTAGGGTTTTTGGGTGATCAACCGCTTGATTCCATCTAGATAACTAAGTAGTGGTGGGATTAGTTTAGACCAGTTGAATTCTACCTCGTGTCTTCATAGCTAAGACTTCAACAAGAGTTCTTTCACTTCAACGAAATCGTTGAAAGGCATCAGGTGGTTGGAATCCCATAATAGCATGGTTGTCTCTTTCGGTGGCTCTTGAATTTCCTAAACGATGGTGTTTATTGTCGAGCCACTGGGTTTTTCTATCAGGGAGAATTCATAGAGGAATCAGTTAGCCATTAAATTCATAGCATGCACCCATTGAGGGAAGTCCCTTTTTGAATCATTCTCTTGGTGGCATGTGCAAAAAGAGATAGATGCTATAGTTCATAAATCAATGTTTAGGTTAGTTGGGGGAGGTTCTATGGCTTTGAAAGGTGGATTTATTTTAAAGAAGTGTTTATAAGGTCTTTTATTTTGGTTTCCCTCCCCAAAATTCCTTTTCATATCTACGATCTCATATGAGAGTTTTTTTATCATCTGTTGTAGGTTTTCTAGATCTCCTCCTTCTTTATCAGGACCCGAATCTTTTTGTTTTACTGGTGGTCTTGTTAAAAAACGTCCTCTCTTAGGTAGAGGTTAGGCTTCTTTGTTCATCAGTGAGATCTGACCTTCTTTGCATCTTTTCATTTGGAATTCCATCATTTTAGCTTCTTCAAAATTTTCGGCTAGGGTATGCTTGGCAGCCCTTTTTACGAGCATGGAGATGGAAGCTGGGAGAGCATTAGCATATACTTAAATTTGAAACTACTGGGTAGGTTTAGCCTCAGGTTGAAATTTTTTCAAGATAGTGGTAAACCGTTGGTTGAAATATTTAACCTTATCTTTTCGAATCATGGTGGCAAAAGAAAGTTCAGGAATTAAATCTCTCGTGGTGGTTTCTTCTGCAAATTTATCTAAGAAATCCTTTTGAAACTTTGTCCATCTAGTTATGGATCCAATTGGCAGGTTAAAATACCAAGTCAAGGATGAATTCTCAAAGGTATAGGGAAAAATCGTACACACTAAATATTCATGTTTTACGTTCAACAATATTATTTCTAATATGAACTTCTTGATATGGTCCTCAGGAAATCCAGAGGTTTTGGGGTCAAATTTTGGGAGTAATTTTTTTGGATGTCAAGGTAGGTTATGCACTTGTCCTGGGGTTTCTAGAGCATCTTTATCCAACCATGGTTTATTATATTGAGGTTTGTTTCCCCTTTCTTAATTGTTATCATTATTATCCTCCATGTATTCTAATTCATATGCTGAGCGATTTGAGTTAGACCTTTCCTCGTCAGATTCAAAATCTTCAGGTTCGAAGTAGTTACCAGCTGACATTTTGGGTATCATATTAAGTGGTTGTTCGATCTCAGTAAGAGAAAAATCTATCAGGTATTATATTGTGTGAACAAAAACTTGGTCATGGGTATCAACAAATGGTCTTATTACTTGTTTTCTATGAGGAAGTAAAGGAGATAAAGTTAACTCTCCAATTTGTCGGGCGTAAGCTCTTGTGATTCTTTTGAACTGGTTCAACTCCTCGTGGGGAAGATAATAAGGTATTTCAGGGAATGGGTGTTCTACTTCCTTGTGATGAGGTGAGTTACTCATTTCAAGAGTACTCTTTGTATGTGGGTTATCTTTAGAATGACTATCCATGCATGTGGGATGTTTTAAATCTACATGCTATGCATGATATATTATCATAAATATTATTATCCATTTATTCATCGACCCTCCTTCTAGTTCCAATTATGTTTAGGGGTCCTAAATCCCTTTAACTCATCAGCAAGAACCAAACCCACCTAAGAGGCCCAATTAGACTCATAAGCATTTGATGAGTGGTAAGGTTCTCCAGTTTCGCGATCTGGATGGGTTTATCGATGGGCTTTAATTGTGATTGACAGACCATAATGTATTTTCTGTTAAGCCTTCTCTTTAACCCAGGCAATTCTATTTTTTGGTTATTTTTTATGACATTAAAACAAAAGGAAGATGAAACTCTAGACTAGATGACAGAGAGAAGCTAACTATGTGTTTTGGTGGAAGGTTGGGTTTAGGATAACCTTTACCCTAGCATGAAAACAATAAATGTCTAAAAAAATTCAAATTAGCATTAATACAATTTAATTAGTGGACATTCAACATCGTCTGAGATAAGAATTATAGAAAAGAAACATACATGTGAATAAAAGCTAGTGCAAGAAAAGTAATTTCCAATACTCTATCACCAACCACGAATTTAACACAATCGATTTCTAGTCATCAATTTAGAATAAAAGAACTATTACAAAATCATAAGATAATTTTAAATACAGGTATAACAAATCTTACTCAACAAAGAAGAAAATATCGAATCCGAAGACAGAGATAATCCTCCTTGGTCTAAAAACATTTATGCCTTAGATGATAGAAGTGTCTCTAGTTCTAAACAAAACTTCTCAATTAATTAAACTTGCACAGAAATAGTTCTATTACAAAATTCAGAAAAATATTTCTCTCCAAAACCATCAACCCTTAAACACGAGCTCGATATTCCTATTTATAAAGAATCACTAAGCTAAAAATCGTTAATAAAAGTCGTGTTAAGTGAAACAAAATGACACATGGAAGATTTATCTCTTTGTTCACCTGAGATCATCTGATCCTTTCACTACAGTGGATTATTTCTAACATATTCTGACCACTGGAAGAAGAGGTCTCCGCATGTGTTTTCATATGGGAACCTATGTTGATCCATTGGGGTGAAGAGGAATTCCTTTATATCTACTGCATGTTCCTTGTACTTGATCAATTTTACACTTAAGTGTTGTAAGACTGTCATAGCTTTTATCGGGGATTCCATGAACTTCTTAGCTAGAAATAGGATCATGTTTGAATTTTGTGAAATATTTGTTTCCCATTCTAGGTCTTTCTCTACATGTTGTCTAACAATATCTTGTAAGTCGGTGAAATCTTCTAGTGGACCAAACTTGGAAAATTGATGCCCTTCATTTCCAGGTTGATTTTCTCCCAGCTCTTCTCGCATTTTTCCCACCTTTCTTGCATTTTTTGCTGAGGCTCTTGGACCATAGACACCCAATGTTTTGTTTCTTTCTGTATTTGATTGATACTGCTATCCATCAACACTCGGATACCATTCTCCTCTTCTTGATGACCCAACTGTATTTCATTGATGTAATCAATTCATTCTAAAGCCCGATGTGCCTTTTTGAACTACCGATTCATATATTTTCATGTCTCCATACCCATTAAATTATCTTCTTGAATATCGACTATCTGTGTGGTGAAGTGTTCTCTTTCTCTTCTGAATTTCTCATACATTTCTCAGAACTCACTTTTTAAGAGTAGCATCGCATGTGTCGAGTTTTGGTAGTACTCACCCTGATGATGAAGATGTTCCAATTCATTTCTCATGGAAGATGAATCTTCTTCATCCTTCTTTGTTATTTCAAGTTTGGCACCTATTATGGCCATTCCATCTCCAATGAGCTCGATCATTTTAGTATGCTATGTACCAAATATTGTTTCTTCCATGGTTATGAGAAGAGTGTTATCCAATGTGAGTTTTATGTTTTTGACCATCCTTTTCACTACGAATTTTATCTTCCTATCATAGGCAATGGCCTGCTTGTCGGTGATTTCATCCATGAGATCTGGAATATGTTGATCTCCCCAGGAAAACATATTTCCCAGGCTTCCACGTGTGTAGAGGTGCTACATGGTATCTTCTTGTGATGGTTCTTGTTTTGTTTCATGATCGGGAACACTCGGATCCTTGTCATGAGATTTTATTGGATGTTCTATAGGATGGTCATACTACATGGTCTTAGATATTGGTTTCACCTTCAATTCATATGAGGGAGTAGAAGGAAGCTCAGTACAGATTGAAGGTTTGGCTAGTGAGGTGCCAATTTCTGGTGGCTTCGTTGTTCCTCCTTGTTCATCTGTGTACATGTCATAATTGGAGTTGGCCCCATGTGTATGAGTCTCTCCCATCAGTGGATTGTCCATTGAACTGAGGAATTTAGCCTTAGAAGAGATTGTGGCATCCTGTCCACCCTTTGGATATTCTGGTACAATTTCATCATGATCCAGAGTATATACTTCACTTGGGATTCTCTTGTGGGTGATTACAATCGGAGATATGTGTGAAACCTCTGATCCTTCATCTTCATAATATATAGTGATGAGGTCCACAAGACAGTTGGCACCCCTATTTCGCTTGATACTCTTGCTTGTCTTTGTTGAACTGAAATTGTTATCAGAGATCTCACCTGGACAATTTCTTCCTGATTGACAATTTATGTTGGTGGAGCGGCACTTGAGCCATTTGGCTCTACCTATTCTTCATTGATGTTGATAGGGGTACTCCTCTTTGGTTCAATCAAAGGGTTAAGTGGAGGAAATTTATCTTCCCTTTGTATGGCTCTTTCATCTTCTTCTAGTAACAACATCCCCTTCCTTCGTGCCTCTGTTGCTTCCACTGTTCTGTTTTCATCTCTGAACCTAAGATATTTTTGAGTTGTCTACTCTATTGTATCAACCTACTCATTTAGGGACATCTCCTTCAACTTAGTCATATTCAGGTTGGACCTTCTTTGCAGTACTCCCTCCTAGTCCTCGGCGCCTTCGGTGAAGATTTTTTCTTCAAACTTATCATGAGAAAATGGTCAATAGGAGGATACTTGCGTCCTGTGATGGGGAACTAATCCCTTGGGATCATTCTTACAGAAGTGACCTCTATGAAACCGATACTCAATATGATTGAGCCCTTACTATTTCATATGAGAAATATCCTTCACCATGTAGAATCCTATGTGGAAACCATACATAATGAATGCTCTATTCTCTTCTTTGACTAGGGAGGCATTGTATCCTTGCAAGATTGTGTGGTAGTAGATCTCCCCCAAAATAAGGTGATCTAGGACATGAACAGGGAGAAGGTGGGATGCACCAATAGATTTGAACTCTCTAATGTAAGTGTTAGTTTCTTCGAAGTACCAGTGGCCAACATTTTCTATCATATTCTTTTTCGCCACCGAAAGTCAATGGCACTATTTTCTAGAAATGAGGAATTAAACCATGGCTAGGATCTCATCGCATATTAAAGTGTATGATATTTTATATCTATTTTCCCACAATATGTTGAAATAAACATGTACTAGCAATTCAGAAACATGCCAACACAAATTCATACATGCAAAAATGTTCATTGTGCAAATTACATCTAATAAGTAGGATGCCATGTAGAAAACTTAAACCTCTCCTTCCTTTGGTGTCTAAGTTTGCGAAATATTTATGCTATCTATTTGGAGATAATGGCTCCCCAATTGAAGTTTCTCCCTAAAATTTCCACGGTGTATGCTAATGGCATCCATGCTTATGAAAATTTGGAGTAATCCTTTTCTCCATATAGTCAACAGATTAACACCATCAGATACATGTATGGATCCTGTAGATTTACTGTGTTGTAGCATCTAGTGCTACTCTTTATTAATTTCTTGTCTTATTTCCACCATGAGGCTAGCAATAAGTTGGTGTCATGAATATCGTATAAGTTGACCATGAAGTCTATGTTTAACCTTTCCTTCGGTTCTCTGAGTTTTTAGTACTTCTGCACCTCCGCCGGAAGGAAAACACTGACACACTCGCCTTGTTCATTGTTGATGATGTAGTTTACCATGTCAGCATGGTGGATTATCCATCCAAAGGCTTCGATGCAGGGCATAACTAGGGTCTGGATAACCACCCTATGCAGATTTGACCTCAGAATGTTTGGAAACACCTTGAATCATACAATATTCAAAGATATGGATTATTGTGAGGCGTGAAATCGAGATAGTCCTCCTGACTAATTTTATTGTACAGGTCTCCCTAATGCAAGAGAACCACTTTAGACCCTATGGTCTCTTCTCTATCACTGAACGTTGGAGTCTGGATGAGCTACTTCTTGGTTGACGTCCAGATAACAGATTTAATCTTCGAGGAGAAATCCAACTCCCTCGCAACAATCAACGTATATTCTTCCCCGACCTCTGGTTCTTTTAGCTTGGGCATCCTTGGTGAGTGCCTGGTTGTCGACTTTCTTGGAGGCATTTTCCGCAAAATACAAAGTAATATACCAACATATAACAATATTATGGATGCAATTGAAAATGTATAGATGATGAAGACAAAACATGCCTCTTCCTTGCACAAGATTAACCTGGTTTAAAGATTGGATCTAATCTCTTAGACACGCTCTCTCGCTCCTTCAACTGCTACAGGAAATAAAATATTCATGCACAAAATGGAGCGTACGAATATATCTTTGTAATTTAAACAGAGAGCATACTTACCTTGTCGCATCAGTCCTTAAATTTAAGGTTGTAAATGTGCCCTGCAAAATATATCACTAAATCTGAACCATGCTCAGGATTAAATGAAAATGAAAATTGGCAGCAGAGAAGCAAGTTACTTCGTAGTTTATTTGTAGATTCAAACTTCTACTGCTTGGTAGACATGTGGGATAGTAATGTGGGTCTAGCAAAACATTAATTAACCTCTTAAAAAAAAAAAATTTAATCTTATTTGTGTCGAAAGAATCCCATCAAACTATCGACCCTTCTCATACTTTCAACACTGGTATGATCATCGTCGGGGAAAAATGGGTAGGGTCTCGAAATGGAAACAAAGCGTAGAGCATCCAGGATCGTCAATGTAGAATGTGGGAGATTTGAAAAAATTCTCTGTTGTATGAATTCTTATCATCCTGTCGATAGTAAACAAGAGGATCAACGTCGACGCTTTTCTTTAACGTTTTCCTTTTTTGTTGATACCTTTAGCCAAAATCTCTGATGCCAACCCAAAAATCTGTACAATGCTGACATGGAAATGTTAACTTGGATATATGGAGAATACCCAAGAACATAAAGAGACGACGTAGGGATAACATGCCACGTCATACAAATTTCTCACACGAAAAGGACATGTGGCAGTTGATTTCAACATTTTCATGGGAAACATTACTTCGACATCAGTGATTTCTTCTAGACACAAGTCTGGTTTCCACACTATATTCTACCATCATCAATGCTATAACGATGATCGACGATTGAAGATCAACTAATTTTATTGTTAAAGTGGAATATTTTCACAGTTTCGTGTCTTGAATTATGTCGATACCAAATATGTGTCAACGATCGAAAACCGACAATGACAATTTACTCCATTTGCAATTTACCTCTCAAAATTTTTCGATGCCGAAGAGTTTTGGTAATGTTAAAAGACTATATTATCGGTCAATTTTCGTCGATCGACGATTGTTAAAAGTTTTAAACCGTGCACCTTTCGGGCTTATCTCCCATTGTTACATACAAAAATCAATCTGTCAAAACCAAACAAAAAGGTCAATGATAAAATTTAATGATATAAAAGAAAGAAAAATTCATTCATCCATAATACAGACTCTGACTTAGAAAAAATGAAAAGTGGTACCCAAAAATAAAGATTTCACAAAAATACTTTTAGTGTGTGTTGAGTGCTTAATACAATCTCTCATAAATATAAAATTATATTTATATTTAATTATGTATTTTTATTGTACATCTCAAGATCCGCAACACACATTTTCGGTAAAAAATATCATTCGATAAAATAAGGAAAATTATATAGTCTCACAGTACCTAAATGTAATCATTATTTGACAAAATCGACTTAGGTAAATGCATTTTAAAATAGATAACATAGAAAAATTTAAATTAAAGTTCTGTATAAACAAGATCATTCGATCTGTAAATATAAAATATGGATTTATAGTCCATAGCTCAATTGGTTACCAAATAGCATGAATGTATCTATACACAACAACAAATTTCACTANAGATAACATAGAAAAATTTAAATTAAAGTTCTGTATAAACAAGATCATTCGATCTGTAAATATAAAATATGGATTTATAGTCCATAGCTCAATTGGTTACCAAATAGCATGAATGTATCTATACACAACAACAAATTTCACTACGAATGGTTCATCATTTCCTTTAATTTGTCATAAATTCATAATTATGATCTATTGCAATCTTATTAAAATATGGAATACCAAAAACAATGAAATACCATTGTTTGATACGTGTTGAAGATCTCCGACCATAGAATATAATTGTGCCAGGTCCTTCCTTTCGCTTGTCAATCCAAAGACTTCAATGGTACCTCCCAACCAACACTAGGGGTACTCTTCTTCCCCCTTATCCCCCTGAGCCAAAAAGGGGTCACAAACAAAAAAAAAAACCAGCAACACCCAAAAGTTTCCTTGTAAGGAAGAGATTCCACTCTTTTCAAGTCTTGGAATCCCAACTCTCACAAGTAAAACTTAGTCCAAAAATATTTTTGAAGCATAACAATACTAACAAAAGTGAAATCCCCTCTCCCTTTCTCTCATTTATTTTATATAAAAATTCCCCATGACACATGTCCTCAAGCACAATTAATTAATTTTTAATAATTTAATTAGAGGATTATTCACCCACTACATGTGTCACATTCTCCCAAAGTTGCACAAGTAAATTCTCTTTTATTTTATTTTAAAAGACATTTTCCCTCACATTCCCCAATGTGTTCCTAGTTTTTCTCTTAGTTGTCCCTTAGTTATCCAATCCCTCATTTACATTGTTTCCCCTAACTTGAATTTAGTTTGAGTTGTATTAGGAGTCTTCTTTTAGTTAGGCTTACTGGTATATTGACTCAAGATGCTCCTCTATGTGGACAACCTATTCTCTCATGTTTTGTTTTCTTTTTATTTATAAATACCTTTTATTATTTTCATGCACACATGTGCATCTACCTAAATTTTAATTGTTATTCCCTCTCTTCTTAGAGTTTGATTATATCTCAAATCCCTTAACTTGTTCAATATTTTATTTAGTCCCTTATTTAGACTTAGACTTAGACTTAGGCTTAGACTCTTGTTTATATTTCTTCACTTATAATTTAATGATTAATTAACCATTATGTTCTACAAGGTCTCAACATTTTTATTATGTTTTCTTGGCCATATATATTTTTATTGACTCAAAATTTAATTACGTGATGTTCCCTTCAATACGCACCTTCGTGCTCCAAGGGTTCCACTCACCTTTGACTAGTTTTGGAAGTTTTTCTGACACTGGGAGTCAAAACTCCACTTAGTTGACCTTGTGAGAGACTAAGGGATTCTAAGGAATAATTACTCCTCCTTATTGTGTGCCCCTTATATTTCTTTGTGAGAGATTGTCTCAGTCTTCCCTCATGGCATCGTGGACCTATTGAACTAGGTAATCCTTAACCTACAGTTCAGGTCACGGCGGGAGTGTTGGTAGGCTGTGACAGGAACATTGCCACACCGCACCCTCAAATGTATTGTTTTTGTGCATGAAACCTTTACTCCTTATGTGATTCAGATTAGCAAGCATCACCAAGCCTGCATCCACTAACACAATCAATGTCAATAATCCATATACATAACATCCATAAAAAATCATCATATAAATCACATGCATGTAAATAAAATACTCAAAACAATACAAGTCTACTCCATGACTCAATCCAGAGTCCAAGGAAGTTCATGGATACCATCAACATCATCAACCTATAATGTATCCTACACACTCAGAGGAAACTCATCAATAATTCATGTCAATATATATACATCTAGAAATTAGCATATAATCAATGACATCACCATATATCTCATAATGAAAGCATAATCATAATGTATCATAACCGGGTCACCTGCTCGCAAGTGTCCTTAAAGAATAATTCAATACAATGTGATCAGTAGAACTGGATGTTACATACACCCCCTCTTTTTTTAAACTTTGTCCTGAAATTTGAACAATCTAATAATGAAAATAGTAAATGTATCTGACATGGATCTACATATCTAGTCTATCAAACCAATAAGGAAACTATTAATGCATCTTAGATGCATCCTCCCACGTAGCATAATGTGTGTTATAACTGTCCCACTGTACCTTGACCTCTTCGATTGTTTGACATCGTAGTTTTCAAGTGCGATGGTCCAGTATGAGGATAAGCTCCACCATGAGATCACCCTCATCCGACACCTACTCAGAGCTCATGTCAATAACATGTGATGGATCTAAAATATAATGTCGTAAAATAGATACATGAAATACACCATGTATATATCTCAAAGAATCAGGCAAGGATAGTTGGTAAGCCATATGTCCTTTCTTTTCTACAACTTCGAAAGATCCCACATACCTAGGAGAGAGTTTAACACCCTTTCCAAACTTGATCGAACTCTTATGTAGCTTTACCCACAAGACAATGTTGTCGCCGACCTCATAACTGTGGTCAATGCAATGCACATCATCATAAATCTTTTGTCGATATTGTGCTTCTTTAATCCTTTGTCTTATCATTTGCATATGTTATTCCATTTCTTGGATTACTTTCGGTCCCACCAGGACCCTATCCTCTAGTCGATCCCAAATCAGAGGCGTCTGACATGGTCATCATAAACAAATTCAAATGGTGTCATATTTATTGTACTCTAATAATTGTTGTTGTATGCAAACTCTACCAATGGCAAGAAGTCTTCCCAATGCTTATGTTGATCCTTCACATACATTCGTAGAATATCCTCTAAAATATGATTTTTTCTTTCAGTTTGTCCATTTGTGTTGGAATGATATGTTGTACTAAAATTCAATTATGTTCCCAAAGACTCTTGGAAACTAGTCCAAAATATTCCTATAAACACTGATCCACGATCGGATATGATCTTTCTTGGTACTCTGTGCAACCTCACAATCTCACTAACAAAACTCTAGCTATGGTCGGTGCCTAATATGTTGTACACGGTGGAATAAAGTGTGAAATCTTCGTCAGAGTTTCAATGACCACAAAAATTAAATCATGTCTCATTTCCATCAGTGGCAATCCAAAAATAAAATCCATTGAATCGACTTCCCATTTCGATTCAGGAATACCGTGTGGTTGTAACAATTCTACTGGATATTTATGCTCATCCTTCGCTTTCTAACATTCTATACATCTCACCATGTAATTAAATATATCCCCTTTCATTCCTTTCTAGAAGAATAAAGTCTTAAGGTATTCCTTCATCTTCATGACTCTAGGATGATCCATGTATACTGCTCGATCAGCTTCACTTAAAATCAAACTTTTTAATTCGTCGTTTGGCGGTACATAACCTTTTTTGTTATACCTCAACAATCTGTCATTGTCAAATGACTAACCTTCATACCTTGGTAACATCATGGTATCGTGTTCGTTATTATTCTTAACTTCCTTGTACCAATCATCATCAATCTGTAAATATAGAATATTTTCTTGAAGATTCATATTAAGAGGTATTACTGAGAATATGTGTGGTCTCCATCTCAATGCATCTGCTACTCTGTCCATCGTTCCTTTAATGTAAGTAATCTCAAAATCGTATTCTCTAAGTAGTTATGACCAACGCCTTTGTCGCTTGTTTAGGTCACTCTGAGTAAAAATATGTTGCAATCCAGAATGATATGTATTTAATTCAAATTTTCATCCAATCAGATAATGTCTCCAAACTCGTAAGGAATATACAATTGTTAATAGCTCCAAATCATGCCTTTCGTAATTCTTTTCATTCCTTCTTAATTTCCTTGAAATGTATTCAATCACTTGACCTTCGTGCATCAAAACTCCGCCTAGACCTTCCTTGGATGCATTCGTGCATGCCAAGAATTCCTTTTCCATGTTGGGAACCTTCAGTATCGACATTTTCATTAACAAATTGTTAAGCTTTTGAAATGCTTCAGTACATTTCTCTTCCCATACAAATTTCTTATTTTTATTCTTCAATTCCATAATTGGATTTTCTATATTTGAAAAATGTTCGATGAAGTGTTGATAATAACCCGCCAACCCAATAAAGCTACGTACTTCTTGTACGTTCATCGACGTTGGCCATTCCATAATATCCTCAAACTTCACTGGATCCAAAATGATACCTTCTCCAGATATGATATGTCCCGAATAATGAATCTTCGACTGGAAAAAAGAACACTTTGATAGTTTCCCGTACAACTTGTTTTCTCTTAGAAACTGTAAAACCACTCTCAAGTGTTCGTCGTGCTCTTCTTTCATCCAAGAGTAAATCAATATATCTTCAATGAATACTTGAAAAACTTTTCCAATTATTCGTGGAACACCCCATTCATCAAACTTATGAATATTCCTGGGGCATTTGTCAGTCCAAATGGTAAAACATTATACTCAAAGTGTCTGAATATTGTCTTAAATGTGGTCTTAGAGATGTCTTCATCCTTAATCTGTAATTGATGATATCCCTATCTTAAGTCAATATTTGAAAAAATAGTTTCTTCCTTCATCTGATCAAACAAATTTCCAATCCTTGGCAATGGATATTGGTTCTTGATCATAGCTTTGTTCAATTAACGGTAGTCAATTAAAAGCCTCCATGATCCATCCTTTCTTCTATCAAAAATCACTGGCACACCCCACGACGATACACTTGGAAGTATAAGTCCCAATTCTAACAACTCTTTCAATTACATTTTCAATTCCTGCAATTCTAGTGTCAACATCCGATATGGCATTCTTGCAATAGGTTCAGTTCTAGGTTTCAGATCTATGGTAAACTCCAATTCTCTTTCTAGTGGAAAACTTGGTAATTCCTTAGGAAATACATCGGTGAACTCAGACACTACAGGAATATTTTTTAATCCTTCTATGTCCCCCTTTTAGTTAAGCGCTAAGATGGCATATAGACTATATTCCTTGCACATAATTTTCTATAATTGTAAGGAATAAATAAATCTCAATGACACTCCCTAGTTTCTTCCTACAATTACTCTACTATGTCCCAAATTATCTGTTAAACTTAACCACTTAGTCTTGCATTTAAGTATTGCATCATGTGATTCTAATGAATCAATATCGATCACTATATCATAAGATCCTAAGATTTTAAAATATAGGTTTACACCTGTCACGAAGTCACCCAAGTTAATGTTACAATCCTTAATGTTTCCTCCAATCTTTTTCTTGGAACCCGATGTGATTTCCACGTGTATAAACTCATTTGTTCGACAAAATTTACCTTAATTATTTTAGGGGTAGAACTATATATAAAACTTCCATTAAATCCTCGATCTATTAAAATACTAAAATCTCAATCGATGATCATACCTGAAATATCGAGCATGGTGGATTGATTCTTGGCCTGGCGGTTATTCACCATTTAATGTATCCTGTGGGCCTTACCCAATTCTCCAACTATCATAGGTCCTGATGCTATGGAAGCTCTTTCCTTCTCAATAGGACAATCTCTCTGGTAATGTGGCTCTCCACATGTCTAGCATCCACTCTTTGGTATGGTGCTCCTAGTCCCAGAAGTTGAACTTGCTGGCCTAGGAGTATGTTGTACTGGTTTGTTCTGTGGACCAGATCTAAACTGTTGTTTTTTCTATGGATTGTGTTGTTGTTGTTGTGGTTCTCTTTAGGGAGTCCTCTGCTAAGGAGTCTGTCATCTCAGTGTTAATAATACAGGTCCTTTGGGCATATCATGGTGCCCAAAATTCTATCTCGATGGTGTCTGATGTTGCTACACTCCCGATGTTGCATGTCCAATCTTTCTATAAGGATTCCTACACTGACCCCCATTGTCCATCTCTTCTTCAACAATGAGAGCCTTTTAAACTGCATCGTGCAACATTTGAGGCATCAAGATCCTCACTTTCACATGAATGTTGAAGTTGAAGCCGAACACAAACTTGTTAAGCATCAATTTCTCAGTTTTCATATGTGGAGCATATCTCACTACTACATATTGAAAAATTTGTGACAACTACTTGGGACAAAAGTACCCTTTCGTCACAAAATTGAATATAAAGAGTTGAATTTTTCAATTTTTTTATAAATCCAGCCCGCCTTCGTCGCTCTTGAGATGAAACTAGTTGTACGTATCAAGAGAAATGAAAATGAAGATAGTGGACTCCCATTGCTCTTTCCACAACCTTTGGTTATAATCGTAACAACGACAATCCAATGATGATCATTACACTGTTCAAATAGTCAGCCAACTATTTGACAAAGTCAACATTAACTTGGTCAACGTTCATCGTAAGAGCTACGATCCAATGATGACCATTACACTGGTCAAACAGTCACCTAACTATTTGACAAAGTCAACATTGAATTGGTCAACATTCGTGGCTCTTTCGATGAAAACAATATATATAAATATTTTGCAAATTAGAGATGTTGCGACAATATTGCTATAAAAATGATGGTTCATAAAGGGTATTTTTGTGCGAAAGAATGTCGCACAATATTATAGATGGGAAAAAAAGTAAAGAGGGTGAAAAGGGTTCTGGTAGATGTTATTTCCATTGCAAAAAAATGTTGCACTACACATCCCGTAAGAATTTTAATAGAAACAACTAAAAAACATTGTAGGCAATATGGGCATACTGATGGGGGGTCAAACAACTAAAAACATTGTAGAAAATATGCGCACATGGACAGAGGATCAAATGAATATCATCCCACGGTAATTAGCTATATATTCATTATTTGTTTTGCATTGTCAATATATATATATATATATATATATATATATATATATATATATATATATATATATATTGTTTTATTATTTGTTATTACCACTCTAATTTTGCATGATTTTGTAATTACAAAGTTAGAGTTTCCCAACTTTTTGTAGAATATTGCACCAAGTAGTAGTAGGAATGATGTTGTACATGTGAGGAACATGGTCAAGCAAATTAGGATCTCATAGAAGAATATGATGGGACAAATCAAGTTAATGATCCCATGGAAGAAGATGATAGAACAAATCAAATGATCCAAGATTTGTTTTCTCATCCGGATGAGGATGGGGAAAGTGATGGTATTTATGATGAACCTCTATTAGAAAAGGAAAATAAATGACTTTATGAAGGATGAAGAGAAATATTCTCTCCATTACATTGTTGTTAGTGAAATTAAAGGTTATGAATCATTTTTTCAAACACTTGTATGACATATCCTAAGGTATGTACATGTTTCATCTCATATACCTAAATGTTGACTTTTTCTATTTTGTTTTAGTGTTAATTAATGTGTAAAATAAGAATGCATTTTTTATGATTAATATTCTTTACATTAACTAGTTATTTGTTATGTTGTAGATTGTTAGCTTAATTTTTGTTACCATCGTCAAATATTTTACCTCACAGATATTGAGATTTGCACGCCATTATGAAAGAGATTGGAATGGATTATAAAACTATAGATGCATGTCCTAATGACCATACTATATATTATGGAAAACATGTTTCGAAAACAAAATGCTCACAATGTCTTATCAATAGATATCGAACTGATCAAGTAACAAAAAGGGTGCCTCGAGAGGTTCTTCGTCATATTCCCATAATTCCACGTTTGCAGCGATTGTTCATGTGTGAAAGCATAGAACAATTTAAGGATTACCATGCATGTAACAGAAGTGGAGATGGTGTTCTTAGAATGCATGTCGATGGTTATGCATTTAGTGAAATTGAGGAAAAATGGGTAGATTTCAAAGATGAACCTCATAATGTTAGGCTTTCATTGGAAGTTGATGGTGTTAATCTATTCGGAGAGCTTAGGTCTATTTACTCAATGTGGCCTATTTTTTTAATAAAAAATAAAAAATTTCCTTGGATGTCAATAAAGAGGGAGCACATAATGTTGACAATGATTGTATCAAGTATTTGTTTACATCAATTTTTTCAATGTAACATTTCATTTGTTTCTTTTTTGCATAATATATTGTGTTTATATATATATATATATATATATATATCATGGTAGTAATTATGTGTAATTTCAAACAATTAGGTAAGTACTAAGTTAAATATATGAATGTATATCGAGCCTCTTATCGACCAGCTATTAAAGTTATGGGCTGGCATCACTATGTATGACATCTGTAAACCAATTGGGGAGAAGAAATTTAAATTAAGTGGAATAATTTTATGGACAATTCATGATGCCCCAGGACTGACAATTTTTTTTGGTATGTATCATTCTATTTCTCTTTAATACTATATAATTTTTTTAACGATATCATCCATGCTTAGTTTTTAATTAATCGCATTCTATAATTTACATTAATCCATTTGTTGCAGGTCTTCAAACAAAGGGTAAATTTTCATGTCTAGTTTGTGGTCCTAAGATGAAGTATCGTCATTCAAAAAGTTTAGGAAAGGTGGTGTTTGATGAGTATAGGAACCTCCTCCCTAAGAAACATAGGTATCGTACTACTGGAAAAAAAATTCAATGGGAAAGAAGAGACTGGTTTAAAACCACGAAGAATGACACCTCACCTATGGAGGTTGGAATATAATAGAAATCATCAAGGTATGCAATTTCTTTATGTATCGTATATGTAATCTTTTGAATTTTTATTTTAATCATTGAATTTATTTTACCATATTTGATAACTATTGTTGTGATTTCTTTTATGCTTCATGAAGGCCACCATCATCAAGGTATTAATAATGGGATTCCACGAGGAATGAATGTTATCTCACTCAATTCATGATGTTTCCCTACTATGAGGAGATAAAAATAGCTCATTTGTCTGATACAATGCATATCGGGAATAATGTGACATAAACGTTATGGAGAATAATAGATGGTAGGAGGAATAAAGAAAAAATTGTCAAAATTTGTATTGACATTCAGGAATCCAATCATGCAATGTGAATTGTGATCTGATCAAATAGTGATGGAGACCGAAATAAAATTCCATGGTTATTATCAGAGAAACAAAAAAATGATGTAAAAGAGGTCATTCAAAGAATCAAATTTCCCACAGGTTTTTCTTCAAACATAAATAATATCTTAATGAACAAAGGAGAATTTCGTGGGGTAAAAACATATGATTTGAATACCTTCATTAAGGTAATAATTTTGGTATACATGTTTATATATTGGCCTTATACATCTTTTTAGTTTTTAGTTTTTTTTGTCTACTTTGGTTGAAACAAATCACGATCCAGTTTTTTTGTTACAGTATGTTCTAGCGCTATCTCTCCCAAACAACTTTGACAACAATGCCAAACAAGTTATATATGATCTTGGTAAATACATGAGGTAAGCAGTTTTGATTTATATGCAAAATGCTCTTTCAATTTGTTGTTGTACTTAATGGCATGTGTTTTACCTATAATGTAATATATATTATGTTATGTTGAAACATGTTATTTTCTTGTTTCATGATCTCAAGTATATGGTTTTCATTGAAATAAATCCATGAAGATGATATAAAGTATTAGAAGAGAGAAATTCCTCGACTAATGTGTGCAATGAAAAAGTATATACCTCCAACATTTTTGAATGCACAAGAACACTTCCTCATACACCAAGTTGAGGAGATTGAAATGTGTGGACCTGTACACACAAGGTCAATGTGGATGGTGGAGAGGCACATGAAATCATTGAAGGCTTTCGTTAGACAAAGAGCATGTCTTGAGGGTTCTATGGTATATCAATCCGTGGTGTATATTAGTCAGTATCTTTCTAAATTAGTAGCGCCAACTGTGCATGCAGTGGATCGTATTTGGGATGTGAACTCCATAAAAAAAATTGAATATCAGGAGCACTTGTTGGGGAAAGGTAGAATGAGAAAAATGAGAGGTAATATATTAATAATTGTGGAGATTTATATTAATACATATAAATTTTCTATTTTTGTGTATATGATCATACTCATTAATATATTAATATATGTTATTTGATAAATTATTAATATTTACCATGGTTATGACTAATATTTAATATTGGTGAATTATGATTTTTTGATTCAGTTGCTCAAGATTGGGATGCACTGCATTTATACATTGCAAACAATCTTGACTAGATGAATGTATGTATTGAAATATGTAAACAACATCATGGTGGTAGGTAATCATGGAAATGACTGTCTGAATTGGTTAGAGAAGCTCGTCGTAACAAACATGCCAATGTTATGCAAAGGGAAATTGATTTAGCATATGGTTTGAAAAATGGACAGGAAAGAAAATTCACCCATTTTCTTCAATTATTTTATATTATATTAATGTGACTATATGTGTACTTTCTTTTTAAGATACTTTCCAAGTTATATAAATATGTTAATTTGTTAATTGACAATGCATCTTTTACATATTTGGCATATTGCAGTTGAAACACCACAAGGCTATGTGGTGCAATGGTCGTAAACTTCACACAAAACAGTTGGATGAAACTAAGAAAACTTTTGATAGTGGGATAACTACAGTATTCCAGGTCACTAATGTTTTCTCTAGGAGTGTCAGAGATCCCCGAGAATCTGAAAATAGATACTATGGATATTTGAATGATATACTTTAGTGTGACTTTAGTTGCTTCAAATCATTTATGTTCAACGTCAAATGGTATAGGTTATGAATGCATGAACATGATGAGGAAAGAACTGTTATTCATCATCCAATGGATTTCCAATGATTAAAACAACGGTGTTTGAAGGAGGACATGATCGCTATTATTTTCCAAAGGAATGTTAACAAGTCTTTTACTCAAATGTTTCAGGTGAGAGGGATTGGTCATTTGTTGTTAGACATGATCCAAGAGGAAGGCTAGTTAATTATACTCATGTATAAGAAAAATATGATATTGAAGAAGATGATGATTCTCTAGATCAGACATAGTTGGAAGATCATAGTGGGTCAATAGATGAAGAAGACGAAAAAAGTCATGATCCAAGTGTAGGAGACAGTGCAGTTATTGATGATGATGTCGATAAAAATATGTTCAAAAATGACATTGATGACGATGATGATATCATCAATCCTTTTAACATTGTTTCAGAACCAGCTGATGATACATATGTCGAGTTTGATGAAGAAGACGATACAAAATAAGGATGATACAGATGTTGAGTTGGATCAGGTGCGTGACTATATATTTTATTTTGTATGAATTATTCTCTTAAAATAATTTACTTATGTCATGGGTTAATTACATGTTTTTAAGTTTTATGTGACGTTTTTATATCCTATTTTACATGTTTAATTATTATGCAAAACCTAAAAATAATTTCCAATATAGTAGAGTATGTGGTAAACTAAATATATCATTTACAATCACATAATTAGATTTACCTTCATTAATTTTTGTTTTGGTATTTTCTATGCATGGATCTTAATATATTTCTTTGGATTATTTTCTATTTTATAGATTGGGTATTGGGGAATTGAGACTGATGTGAAGGGGAGGGGAGGGGCCATATGATTTTCCACCTTCACATGGTTGTATTTGTCCAATAGAGGATAAATTATTCTTGAAACCAAGAGTAGCTCATTCATTTTTATACCATCATGATCGTAGATGTCATCATTGTTGTCATAGTATTGCATCAATGAAGTTTCGATGAATATGTTTTTCATTTATATAGAATCTTCATTGAAAATGTTTGAAAAAATGGGACTTTGTCCCATGAGTTATTTGGAAAGAAGAAGCTATTATATTAGATTTCCTATTTAAATAATAATTACGTACTAAAATATATCTAAAATATTGTACCAAAAAGTACTTAGATAAGAGAGAAAGACAAAGACAACAAATAATTGATGATCAAGCGCTTATGCAATTTATCAAGTTCCTATCTATCAAAATTATTTCATTCCCTTGAAGTATTATAATATGTGGGAAAGTGTGTTTTCAAACTCAAATATGACACACACACCCACTCTATATATCTGATCTCGGCCTCGTTCCATTTGAACTTTCTTAGATTAATGTCATGCATGGAACTCCCAACAATATACCCATCGTCATGGTCGTGCTCTTTATTTTCATCACCTATGTTGTACAAAACCAGCATCATGCAAATTAGGGCCGTGTGTTTAGTGGAAAGAAGAAGGCACTAGAGGGAATTTGACATTTAAATAATTATTTCATATTAATATTCTTTAATTTATGGAGAAAAGAAGTACTTAGATGAGAGAAAAAACAAAGAAAATAAATAACTGATGAATTTTGTGCAATTTATATCAACTATTACTTGTTTATCGACGTTATTACATGTCATTGTAGTACTATATGCAATAAAATGTGTCTCGAATTAATTTTAAAAGTAACAACGAAAAGACATTGTATTAGGACTAGACATGGGCAACAGTGACCTGTGAATGGGGCCAACATTGAAATTTTTTCAAACTATTTCTATATGCACTAAAAATTGAGATGGATAGACTATTCACATGCCTTAAAGATATGGGAAGGTTTCTATTAAGCCCTAATATTGGCTCATTACCCCTTAATTGGGGCATATTATATTAGTAATGCTATTTTATTTATGTCGGCTTTAGGCCATTAGTTGTAATTATACCTCCTAGTCTCCTATATATACCAAGGAGACATTTTCATTT
>SNQJ01S0021423.1:77539-123440 GCA_010110895.2 Picea sitchensis | reverse complement strand
CGTTTGGGTAAGTTAGTACATCAACTTCCCGGGGTCGTAACTTTTGCATACGATCTTCGTTTCAGGAGTGTGATAGCTCATTGGAAAGGTATCATTGAGGAGATTCATTTTGTGGGCTCAATCATGCTTTTGGATATCATTGAGAACCTAGATCTCAAAAAAAAAACCTTCATTTAGGCCCTCAAAATGGCCCTGGAAGTTAAAACCTGCTAAAAATAGTAAATTGCCAAAATTGCCAGAAAACTATTTTGAGCCAGTCGAAAAAGGTGGGTGGCCACCGATATCCACCTAGATTAGAAGGGGTGTAATCAAGGGTCTCTTGAGGGTTCATCGTACCATTCTCGAACATACTTATCACTTTCCTCTCATTTGCATTCCCATCATATTGCCCTCTTCTAGACCCTTTGGATTTACTGACCTAAGAAGGGCATGTACCTCATCTTATGGGAAGAAGGGGTCAAAGGCCTAGAGGCTTGTAGCTAGAAAAAGATAAAATCCAAATCATTAACCTTCCATATTCTCTCCCAAGTATCTCAAGGATAATGTAATGTCTCTCATAAAAATTTATGGGAATCGTGAAAGCATAACTAATAACAAATTCCAACAAGGAAGGGGCATGAGTGGGCATTGTTTTTAATGCTTAGGTAGAATCCCCACACATGTTCCCAACAATTTAGGTAGGAACTAGGGTAGAGTCAAGGTAGGAACAATTTTTATTTCTTAGGTAGAAACCCCACCTTGGATTCAACCTAGAAAAGTCCTAAAATAATTAAAGACAATGAATGAGATTGGAAAAATGATGTATTGAAATCGAAGGTGCAACACACCCTCTATAAGGCACACATAGATGAGACAATAAAATCCCTTGTATGTCATGAAACCCCTTGAACTATGAAGTATAAACACCTATCCACCTCATCATCCACCACATGAATTTGAAGGGGAATCCTTGGGAGAATCCCATACTTGAGGGTTTTGGTATATATGAATTTTATGACACGCCTCCCATAGCTAAACTTGGTCCATTGTATAGGGTTTTTTAGCATTTGTTTAATTTTGATGAGGTAACTTTGATTCACATGTTTAGGTGCCTTGTTTATTAGATGTGGTTTTCACTTTCCATGATATTTTGACTTGATATCTTTGGAGGGTGTACCCATTTTCTTTGCAGGATCTTGTTTTGTGGACAGTTTTGGAGGAACAAGCCTAGATTAGGCTTCAATGGGGATTGAAGACCATGGGTTGGATGCCAAGGGACCACGTGTCAGATCATGATTATTTTCATTGGTACACCTAGAATACACTTTGGAAGACATGACCTATCCCTCACATTCCAAATGACTTTCCCGTCACTTCTTGAGGCTTGACATCACCTAGGGATATGGTTTGGTGGTGATGGAGTTATTTCTCATTGACACATGGCACATTTGGAAGGAAGAGTGATTTGAACCATGAATAATAGACTTGGATGAATGAAAAGTGGCCTTTGTAGTCCTAGCCATGATTTTCCAACTCTAACGACTTTCTCCAAGTGCCAAAACGTCCCCTAAAGGGGTGACATCATCTTATTTTAGGATTTCTAATGCGCAAAAGTGAAAATTAAATATTGTTTGGTTTAAGGGGTAAGATAAGGGTTGTTGACCCCTTGTATTATGTTTTAAACAAATTAAGTGGGCAAACATTGTTTTAGACATTTTTTATAAATAGAGATCATGTAAATCTCATTTCATAACATAACTCTCCCATTGTGTGAAGTATTAGACTGAAATTTGCGCCCTCCTTGGGAAACCTTGTTTCTCTTGTGATTTTTATCTTGGTTTCTTTACGATATTGGTAGAATAAGTAGTGCTCTACCCTTATTGGATTTTTTCTTTGGCATTTGTGGTGGATTCATCTTTGTAAGAGGAGGTTTATCTTGTCATTTCTTGAACTAGATAAGGATTTATCTTATTGATGCTTCATTTCTTAGTCACAAGTTTGATTTTCTATATTTCTTTGGGAGTATAAGGATTTACAATCCCACCATTATCTATCATTTTTGTCTAGAATTTTTTTGTTGCACAATTTTTACTAGGAGAAGTAAAAGGTTTACACCCTCCTAGTATCTCTTAGCTTAGCATTTGCTTGTCTTGGGGAGTAAGAGGGTTTACACTCCAAGGAGATAGCATTGTTTATCTCTTTATTTACTTGAATCCATAACCCAATAGTTGTAGGCACTAGTATAATTGCATTGGAGAAATAAAATCATGCATTGTTTAATGTGAATTTTCAGAATTTGGAGCTTGTCTAAGTTGGAATCAATCTTTTTCTATTTATGCTTGGTTGAGGTACTAAGGTGTCATATTTACTCAATTACTTATTTATATTGTGATAAAACTTCATATAAAGCTATTAGGGTTGCAGAAACCTTAACATGTTTCATTCATAACTTGTTTTTCAACCGTCAAAAGTTTCTAAGCGTTTGCCACTTTAATCTACTTAGCCTAGCACAACTTTTGGATGGATTCTTTGGAAGTTTTGGTGGTTGGATTTTATTCTGAAAAAAAAAATGTTTTTGTTACAACCATAAGGCTACAAAATATCTCTACAAATACGTTTTATTACAACCTTGTTTCATTGCTAAAGTCTTGTGCTTTCATTCTTGAGTGTGAGTAGTGTTTATCTAACTTTTCTTTAGCATCATTCGTTGGAATTTTAACAATTTTTTAGCATATTTAATACTTATATATTTACCGATATACATTGTTGTTTATGGATGAAATTAGGGACAACAAGCTTAACTTTCTTTTCCAGCTAAAATTAAACATATATTCTTGACTTGTTCTTGTGTCTTGGGCAGGTACAACATTCTTTGCAGGTGTCCTTTTCTCTTGGAAGCCATTGGATACCACCTATACTCTTTCTCAATCCTTTATGCATTTCTATATTGACCTATTGGGGGAATTTCCTTCATCTCTTCACTTTCCATCCCCTTCCCCCCAGGGTCGTCGGGGTTCCCCCTTTGAGGTGATTCTATCATATCTAAATTGATGGTAATACATGCCTAAGGTGACAGTGGGTAGGTGTTCTCTAATTTCATTTGGTGGCTGGGTCGGGATTTTCCCAAGCTACAACTTGTGAGAAAATGTTTTAGATTCATTTCTGTTGAGGATTTTGAATCCTCTTTTGAACCCTAAAGAAACTTTGGCAAGTTATCTCAAATCCTTTTCCTTAGCTTTCCTAATGACTCCACCTAAAGGCTATTCCCTTTTAAATTTTGATGATCTCATATTGAATCTCATATAGCGACTCCACCTTCCCAGAACCCTTCCTCCTCTAATCATTTTCCCTTGGAGAGGATCAAAACTTCTAAGGACTACTGAAGAATATTTCCCCTTAAGTATCCCATTGTCAAAACCCTTTTGCATGGTACCCTTCCCCTTTATCCAATGGATCACCCTTGGGAAAAGGACCTCTACAAACCTCTTAACATGGCCACCATCCCTGGATTCCCCAACACAATGCCAAAAGAGTCAAACAAGTGGTTGTAAAAGTTCCCAGGAAATAATGTAGTGGTTGTTGAAGATCATCTCTACACCATAGGTGGGACATGGATAATCCAAAAGTCGAGAATGAGGATGTAGCCATGAGGCTACTCACTCCGTCATTGATTGAAGAATCTCTCAAATGGTTTAGGGGCCTTCCAAATAATCACATCACATCCTATGAATATTTTTATGAGTCATTTAAGAGAAGATGGAAAACAAAGAAGGACAATGGGATTCTTGTAGCTCATTTCAATCAGATAAAGAAAAAGGAGAATGAGACAGTGAGTGATTTTGATACTAGATTTGACAGATTATACAGCTAGATTCTAACAAATTTCCATCCTAGTGTTGCAACAGTTCTTCTCTAATATGTGAATGCATTTGATGGGAAGTTTCATTTTATTCTGAAGGAAAAGAAGCCCACTTATTTGGAAGAAGCCAAAGAGTACAGTGTAGAGATTGAAGAAAATCTCCTTGACTCAAAGGTAGATCCTTTTTCAGTATCCTCATATCAAGCAAGAAGAAAAGATTGAATCTTCTAGTAGCAGTGCTCCTTATTGGATTTCCATCTTGACTCAGAATATAGATCAAATGAGTACTCAATTTTTTCAAGAACAAAATTATATCATGGGTCATTTGACTATTGTAGAAAGAAATCAATCTTCCTCCAGACCTCAGTTTACAAGACAATAGAGAGATGCCACAGGTTGGAAAAAAAGACCTCAACAAGAGGAAAATGCCCTTGATATTTTGAAACCAGTTGGGATGGTGGACATTGAACAAGCATCTTGGAGTCTTCCATGCCAAGAGCCTCATAGAGAATATGAGTTTCCCATACAAGATGAGGATTCTTACGACATTATGAACTTCATGGATATGATTTGTACTTTCCAAAATGAATAAGTCACACAGGAACAGATTGATGAAGCTAGAAGACATGGAGAAAGAGAAGGGAGACTCCAGTCCTTGAATGAATTGACAAATGATCAGAAGAAAGAGCTAAGGAAGAGGGAATATTTGACCTACACTAGAAGAAATAAAATTTCATCCCCTCCACCACAGTCTGCCATTCCTCCTCCATATACAGAGAAAGTGGTCCCACCACCTCCACCTCCAACACATGAGTTGCTTCCTAAGCTAGCTCCCACAGATGAGATTCAGTTGAATATAGACGTTGTGGCCATGTTTGGAAAATTGAATATGATTGCCCCGATATCATAAATGTGAAAAATACCTTCTGTAAGGAGGGAGGGCTTGAAGTTATTACAGGTACTAGATGAGAAGGAATATCCTCCCATCATTCTGATCACTATGTATCTTGATCAATAAAAGGACAACAATTCTCATTTCTATCTTTCATTAAGCATGAATGGCCTCCTCTTGAAAAATTGTATGATGGATTTTGGGGCCTCCACAAATGTCATGTCATTGAAGGTTATGGAACAAATTGGTTTGAATATGACATGAACCTGTGGAAACTTATGTGGAATTTATTCTAAAAGGGTCAAGGTTTATGGGTTATGTCAAGATGTTGAGGTCTTTTTGATTGATTTTCCACATGTCTACCTCCTCATGAACATAGTGGTGGTCGACGTTCTGGATGCTTGGGGGATTCTCTTGTCAAGGATTTGGTTTTCTTCCCTTGGGGGTTTCATTAGCATAGACCTTATGCATGCACAAATCCCCATGGAAGATGGAAATTTTGAGGTATTATACAGTCAAGAGAGAGATGGAAATCATGTGACTGATCCCAATGGTCCTGAATACACAAGTGAAGATGAGTTTGATGAAGTCCCACATGTCATTGAGTACAATCCACAAGATTTTCCTTTTATGAAGGAAGACTCCATAGACACACTTCTTCTAAGGAAAAATGAATACAAATACAAAATTGCAAAGTTCTAAGGGAAAGAACAAGGGTCTATCCAAATATTAAAGATAAAAGATAAAGAATGTGATGAATCCATCAAAGGGGCAGTTAACAGAGAACCTCCTTATATTCCATACATCGAGAATGTACCTTACATCAATTATAGTGAAGGAAGTCTTGCGCTCATCTGGGACAAAAGGAAGGGAAAGCCCAAGTATGACCATAAGGATTATAGTTCATGGCTTGGCCCTTACATCATCAAGAAAATTTCCAAAAAATAAAAGTATTATTTGATATCTTTGGATGTGAGAAAGATGCCATTACTAGTGGATGGGTCTCTTCTTCGACCTTATGTTTATTTCACTTGACTTCTTCAAGGCCCAGCCCCCAAATAAGTAGGTAGGTCATATTTCTTTCCTTGCATTTGAATATTGATTTTTCATGTTAATTTAGATGAATTTCATATTTAATTTTCCTCTGCTTGCATATTGATTTCATGCTTAGTTTAGAAATTTTTGAAAAATACCAAAAAAAAAAATTACATCAGTCTCATTTTTGTATTTTTGATATAAATGGAAAAAGGATGAGTGAATCCATCCTACTATTAACGAGTATTTTTGTCTTAGTGTGTGTAGGAATAGGTATACCTGGATATTTTTCTGTTCTCATGCACTCTATAGTGAGCACATATCCCCAAGTAAGATCCATATGTTATCCCCATTTTGTGGGATAACTAATGATATGATGTCTTGAGGCCCTTGGGTTGCAGACATGGAGTTTCGAGAGACCACATGGCTAGAAATTTCCACTTGCACCTATGGAATCTTTCTCTATCACCACAATTTGATTCATCGTCAGTGCATCCACCACACCAGCTAGCTTCTTGAAGGCATATGGGTCTTGCTCCATGTGGTACAAGTCAAATATTGTGGCAAGTAATCACGCTAATATTTGAGGCATTTAAGATGTTGTATTGAAACTACTTTTGATTATAGAACGTATACTTGGACATTATTCTTTTGATCTTGTTTAACCTTGGTGAGTGTCGTTGATTTCCTAGTAAATGGCCAAATTTTGGGGAAGGGGTGTAGATAAGGGTTCCTTGAGGGGTCATTGTACCATTTCCGACCATACTTATCACTTTCTTCTCATTTTCATTCCCATCACATTACCCTCTTATAGGCCCTTTTTATTTAGTGACCCAAGAAGAGCATGTACCTCATCTCATGGGAAGAAGGGGTTGAAGGCCATGCGGTCTGTAGATGGAAAAATATAAAATAAAAATCATTAACCTTCTATATGCTCGCTCAGGGATCCCAAGGACAATGAAATGTCTCTCATAAAAATTGATGGGACCCGTGAAATAATAAATAATAAAAAAATCCATCTAGGATGGGGCATGTGAGGGCATTATTTTTAATGCTTAGGTAGAATGCCCACACGTGTTCGCAACTTAGGGAGGAAAGATGTGACCAGGGTAGAGTCAAGGTGGGTACAATTTTATTGCTTAGGTAGAATCTCCACCTTGGATTGAATCTAGAAATGTCTTAAAAGAATTAAAGGCAATGAATGGGCTTGGAAAAAGGATGCATTGAAAACGAAGGTGCAACACACCCTCTAAAAAGGAACCCATAGATGAGACAATATGATCCCTTGTATGTCATGAAACCCATTGACCTATGAAATATAAACCCCTATCCACCTCATCATCCACTACATGAATTTGAAGGGGAATCCTTGGGAGCATCCCCTACTTGAGGGTTTTGGTCTACCCAATAGGAATTTTATGACACCACTCCCATACCTAAAATTGGTCAATTGTATAGGGTCTTTGATAATTTGTTCAATTTGATGAGGTATTTTTGATGCACATGTTTAGGTTCCTTTTTTATTAGATGTGGTTTTCACTTTCCATGATATTTTGACTTTAGATCTTTGGAGGGCATACCCATTTGCTTTATAGGACCTTGTTTGGTGGAAAATTTTAGAGGAACAGGCCTAGATTGGGATTCCATGGTTCTTGAATCACATAGGTTAGATACCAAGGGCCGACATGAAAAATCATGATGAATTTAATTTGGAGGCCTATAAGACACCTTGGACAGTGGGAAAACTACCCAATCTCTCGTAATCTCAACGAATTACTTACAACTTTTTTAATTTTTGCAACTTTTGTGGGTATACATGGGCTGTAATGGTGTAGCTAGCATGCGTACACATGTTGTAGTGGTGCAGAAAGTGTGTGTACATGGGTAGTAGTGGTGCATGGTGCATACATATTCGAAAATAGGTTTTTTAAGAAGAGTTTCTCAATGATGGCTTGGAAAAAATAGCGAGTAAGAGGGCCAAATGCCAGGTATGCATGTATGGTGCAATTTAGGGTTATAACATATGCTCCCTAATGTGTGAGGTCAGAAGATCATATGATGGCTGAAATACATTACAAAATATTCACCAATGTACGAAGCGAGTGAGCCCAGGACCAGAGTTCGTGAGCCCAGGACCAGAGTTCAGGAGGTACCATCTGCAAAAATAACAATTCTCTCACCGAGGTGGGCATACCCATGCTCGGGATGAAATAAATCATGGATTCCAATCAAATACACTACAGATCCATGTCATATAACTATATAAGGTGTAGTCGCGGGCAATACACAATGGATCTACATCTCAAAGTCTGATCCAGGTGGATATCGGTGGCCACCGACCTTTTCCAATTGGCTCAAATCATTTTTCTGACAATTTTGGTAATTTACTATTTTTAGCAGTTTTTCGGGTCCTGAAACTTCCGGAGCCATTTTGATGCCCTAAACAACCTTTTTTGGGAAAACGAGGAGCAACATAAAGGTTCCTTCATGTTTTCCCCAAAATGAATCTCCTCAAAGATACCTTTCCAACAGGCTATCATGCGCCTAAAATGGAGATCGTATACAAAAGTTACGACCCCAGGAAGTTGATGTATGAACTTACCCAAATGGGGCCCACGTGACTTTTGGTTCTTCGTCTCCTAGGGTTAGGTTTTTGGATGTCTAGGGTTTTGGGCATACATGTTTATTGTAAAAAGGCCTTCAGAGCCTCATTGTAATCATCTTCTTGCAAATGAGCACAGTTGTCACATCTCTTCTCAAATATAAGCTACCACCATTCCAACAAGCTTGTTTTCCACTGCATTTTACAGTTTCAACTTATTTCCTTATTGAATAGAAAACCAATTTTATTGTATCTTTGTTATTTTGTGTTAATCACCTATTAATAATTTGTAGTCATTTCGTTCTGCTCATAAAATATGGATCAATGGTATTAGAGCGGTCTGCTCCTTGTCGTCTTAATGCATGTCCCCAACGAGGTTGGAGTACAAAGAGTTGGGTCTCGATCTTGTTTCTCTTGAGGACAAAAGATCTTGCATGCCCAAGCGACCTCTCATGGCATGAGAAAATAAAGATGATGGGACATGAGATCCTTTCAAAATGTTGCTTGAGGGAGCCCTCACGGAATAGAGGAACGAGATGATGGATAGTTTCGCACAAATCCTTCGGCGGCTACCAACAGGCAACACATCTTCTTTGAGCGAAGGCGCCACCCCCTTCAAGGTACAAATAAACTTTGATATTCCTATATTTGAAAGGTCATATAGACGCAGAGGTTGTATACAAGTGATTGAATCTACTAGAAGGGTATTTTTTGGTCCATAACTTTTCGAATAGAGAAAATATTACTTTTGCACTCCTCAAATCTGTTCCCCATGTCAAATATTTGTGGGAAACTTTCTGTGAGCAAAAGGAAATAGAGGAACCCTCATTATTTACAGTCACGACCACCTAGGAATCCTTCAGGGATGATATTAAGGAACAATACTACCATATCAGAAGTTATGACGACTTGTATACCAAATGGACCACACTGCAGCAAGAAAGAGACCAAGCAGTGCCATATTTCACAAATATATTCCATACCCTGCGCAAAAAGCTGGGTATCAAAGATTCAGAGCGACATCTGGTGCTCAAGTATCATGGTTATCTGCATAGATACATCCAGACCAAAATGGAATTTCTGGACATCTCATCCTTGGGCACGACCTACTAATATTCCATCAAAATCGAGCAAAATCTCAAACAAAAGACGCAGAAATTTGGGCCTAGGAATCCCTCACAAAAAAATCCAGGAAAGGGTGACCCCAACACATAGAACAAAGGATAGAGAAAAGATGGATAGTATCATGAAAACCAGTCCAAGACACAAGCAAATAAGGACACCGGAAAGACAAAGAAAGACATCGGGAAGTGGTGAGACTTCCATAAGAGACCTTGGCATAACATTATTGATTTTCACTCAAAGAAGTCATTGTTGGTTGAAGTGAAATCCTATGAATCAGATGTGGGTTCTGACTCTGAGTCAGAACCAGAAAGGGGAAGACAGATCATTTACATGGAACCCAGTGCCACTATTGCTACCACCAAGCTCCAACCTAGTGAACTAGATGAGCTAGAAGAAGGAGAGCACCTCTTCCATTCACAGATGTGGGTAAAAGGCACCCTGCTGCACTTCATCATTGATAGAGGTAGCTAGAAGAACCTCATATCAACAGAAGTCGTCAAGTGGTTGGCCCTACCGACAACGTCGCACCCACAACTCTACACCATTGGATGGCTCTGCTAAGGAAGTGATATTCACATCAGCCAAGACTTTTGACTGTTGTATGACATCAAGCCCTTCAAAGACAAGGTATTGCGTGATGTTTCTCCTCTCAAAGTTTTTGATGTTCTTTTGGGCCAACCTTATTGATGGAAACGACATGTTGTATATGATTCTAGGCCTCGTAGTGTTATTATTACTTTGAACAGGAAATTGTACAGGATACCCGAGGCAGTCCCACCTAGTGCTATTTCCTTGATCTCTACTAAGAAATGCAGGGAGGTCATCTCTCAGAAGGGGAATTTTTTCTTCTTCGTGATTCACTCTCAGAATGAGCGAAAGATCACAACCACATCCAGGGTCTCTGCAACCGACCTCTCCACACAACAAAATCAAGTAGATAAGGTCATGGACTAATACTCAGATATATTCTCCTCACCTACCGGGGTACCTTTGCACTTCTAGGTCAAGCACCCCATTAATATGACCCATGGCGCACCCCTGCCCAATGGTCTAGTCTATCACTGCTCTCTATTAGATAATGAGGAGATCAAGTGACAGATCCAAGAATTTCTCCACAAGGGGCACATCTATCCCAAATCATCACATTGTGGCAGCCCAAACGTGTTGGTACAGAAGAAATATGGAACCTGGCGACTCTGCATTGATTACCATGCTCTAAATAAAATTACAGTTAGAAATAGATACCTGATTCCCCAAATCGATGACCTCCTCGATCAACTCACAAGGGAAAAATACTTCAGTAATATTGATCTGGTGTCTAGCTACCACCATGTCCCGATAGAACAGACAGATGTATGGAAAACCACCTTCAAGTCAAAGGAAGGCCTTTTTGAATGTTTGGTCATGCCCTTTGGTTTAAAAAATGATCCAACCACTTTCATGAGGATGATGGATGATATCCTGCGACTATTCACTAATAATTTTGTAGTGGTTTATCTAGATGACATTCTCATTTACAACAAGACTTGGATCAAACACTTGCAGCATATTCAGCAGGTTATGCACACCCTGCAGTAGCACAAGCTATATGCCAACTTGGAAAAATTCTCCTTCAGCATGGACATGGTCCATTACCTGGGCTACATCATTGATAAGCACGGCATACATGTGGATCCAGCCAAAATCCAAGTCATATGTGACTGGCCAACCACACTCACTGTGCTTTGGAGCTTCTTGGGCCTTACCAATTTCTACCGTAGGTTGATGTTGGGATTCTTCCATATTGCATGGACCCTCAGCCAAATAACCACAGGTGGTGGTAAGGAGAAATTTGTGTGGGGATGGTACCAACAACAAGAATTCAATTATTTGAAGCAACACTTGTGCTCAGCCCTAGTACTTTCACTACCATACCTTCAACATCCCTTTCAGATCAAGATAGATGCTTCAAACTATGTTGTGGGCGTCGTTCTCACTCAACATGGCTACCCTGTGGCCTATCATAGTGAGACACTATTAGATGTGGTCCATAAGTGTTACGAAGGAAAAACTCTCTATGGCCAAGGGTAAACCACAAAAGACAGGTATGACTGCAGAAATCAACTCAATTCCAACATATGTTATATGAACTAATATGCAAGATAAGAAAGAGGTTTACCTTGATCCAACGTTTGATGATGTTCCACCGTTCAACATTTCCACCCAAAGATTTATACCTGCAATAAGTCCTTAACAAACGAGTATAGAAGTATATAGTGATGATATAAAGGGGTTAGCACATTAGATAGCATAATCCATCAATAAACATTACAAACATGCTCATGGATAATAATCATACATTTGAAATATACCAATAGGACGAGAAAGAAGTATTTCTATTAATAATTGATCAACAGAAGTGACAACATTACATACTTCCGTGTCAGCACAGTTCAAAACCAAAAACCCAAGTTCCTTCCAACTAGGCCTCCACCACTTCAATCCTCCACCAAAGGAAAGCTCATAAGAGAGATTCAATGAGGTTCTCTCAACAATAGGGAAAGATCTTGGGGGCTGAACATTGTGTTAAAACTTGAGGGACAAAGGGATGAAGACTCAATATGAAGTAATTTCTCCACAATAACTTTGCTCTCAAATTTGAATGCTTTCTCCTTCTTTTCCATAGCTCAAAATTATGCTTTTATAGCGTTCAAAATGCAACTGAAGGGGCAAGTCGGAACGTTTCTAGTGTGTGGAAGGCGAAGGATCAAAGATCTTCGATTGTGACATGGAAACCTGACCTCATTTTTGTATTTTCTGGCACAAATATCCATGTACATGGGTTGTAATGGAACAACCAGTGTATACGCATATTGCATAGATGATAGGGAGTGTATATGTGGGAAAATGTATATTTTTGGCTCTAGATTCATCAAAAAGGGATGACAAGTCTGCATAGGGAAATGGAAAAAGGCCCTCTGTGAAAGATAGAAATGGTGAGGAAAATCTTTCTATAATAGATGCCCCCTAATGTGTGAGATCAGAGGAGTATCTACGATGGCTAAAATACATTATAAATAACCCAGAAGTGGAGTGGTAGAGAACTAGTTGGACCAACTCAATTTCTTATTACATTATGTATTGACTTTTCATACATGGTTGCCAGGAATACAATGCAGATCCATGTGGAAAATATACCAAACAAGTGTTCATGGCCATGAATAGGCAAATACAAATGTGGTTGCATGCCAAAAGTTGTCATAGTCACGAACAAGGCCTAGTGAAACAAATCTCAAAATAATTCTGAAGATATATGTATACCATGGAGTACAAACTGATCTCCCATGATCATTGAATTCAAATAGGTGTTGGTCCCATGAAAAGGAAACGATAGCTCATGAAAGCTGCAGCCACATAGTGATGTCTTCAAGTCTTCTACACAATCCTCCAAGGTGAAATTCTACATCATGTGAAAAAAAGGATTTGAGGTCTAACATGATGAGACATCGTTTGATTACCGGTCATTGAGGTATACCGTTAAAAAACATGAGACAACCTACCAATAATGAAAGTAGGTATCGAGGAACCGAGTACATTTCTAGAAGTGTGAATAAAGGAGTTGGTGTCGAACACTTGAGAAATGCATTGATCAAGAGACATTGATGTATTCCCATACATCAATGGCGAGAGATCCTGCCACTAATGACTGCAAGCCTCAAGGCACTCACGAAAATCTAGGTCCCATATCCAGAATAAATGAGCTAAAGTCGATGGAAAGAGACCCGCTAAAAGGAGAGCATTAAGGCATCTCTCATCAGTCAGCATGAGGAACAAAGAAGGAGATTCATGATTTGGTGGAGATCGGACGAAGAACATGTTCATGAACCAATGACCCTGTGCATATTTTGTGTGTGCCAAATGCAAGTGGTACATGAAAAAGACCCTCTGAATAGCAGCCAATGATGAAAGTTTTTGACAAAGGCGAGGAAACCACCAATAAGGCTAATGGAAACCAAGACATTGCACGAATCCCAAAGTGTGAATAGATCTCTTGTCATCGAACACAAGGGAAACCACCCAATCAATGACCAATGATGAAGTGTCGATTGATGAGTTCAAGGTAACCTACCAATGATGAAAGTAGGGCTAGGGTGCATGATAAGACTATAGTATCATGTGATTCTGAGACAAACTGAGGGTATGGCCGACATGCAAAGTCAAGATTTCTGAGGATTGGCAGACATAGGTTGATAGACTTCCTTTGAGCAAGAGCATGAGACATATGGTGGACTCTGGCAGCATAGACTCAATCTTGTGACTGTTAGATGTAGGAGGCATCAATAATGTTCTCTACAGGGACTGGAAGAGTAACTAGTCGGTAGAGAAAACTATGTAACTAGATCAACTTCCTAAGGCCATGCTAAACCCAAAATTATGATGGCGCAAGGACTCAATAACTGTGTGCTATGTTCAAAGGCAACACGACTGCTGCCAACTACAATATAGTACTCTCTTCCCGCCCATCGTTTTTTGTTTTTTCATAACAAATGAATTGTATGATACAAAGGAGGGAACGAGTGTCGCAAGTAAGAAAAACTAGTTCTAGCAGTGGAACGCACCTATGATAAATGCAGGGGAATGCATGCAGGAGATGGACACTTGGGGTGATGTTCCCTCTAGGGTATAGGGTGTCAAATTGCGAAGGATATAAACAAGTCTCTACTTGGTTGAGGATGCAAAAACTGCTTAGGCAACGGTTTATAACGCAAAGCGAGAACCGAATAAAGGCTCAATACTGCAAGCGAGGGCATGAGATGCAATCACAACTTAACGCCAAAAAATATCCTTTTTTATGTCTTTTAGTCTACTTGGTGTGAAAAAGGTGTAAACTTGTGCCAAATTGACGTCTTTTCAAATCCAATTTACGAGTGTGAAAAATACAATCTCACTTGACAATATTTTCTATTTTTGATAATGAGTCAAAAAAGAGCTTAACTAAGACTCGTGACATTTCAAATCCAATTTTAATGAGTGTGAAAGGGACAAATCACTCGGCAATATTTTTGGTTTTTTAGACAAATCAGAAAAGAGATTAATTAAGACTCGTTTTTGGGAGTCTGCGAGTAATAAGGTCGCATGTGTATGAATGAGAAATGAGGTTCATCATAAAGTCATGTATTGAATTATAATGGACTCCCGATCCTAAGGAAAAATTTGGCATGGTCACCAAATGACAAAAAGGATCTAACTAGGGTACCCATGTTTGGTAAGTCTCTACCATTTATTAAAGACGCTACTTATAGCAGATGGAGGGTCATGCATCGCAATAAATGGGTTCGTACCTAAGGCGTAAAAGGAAGTAGTTGGAGGATAATGTAAAATGCATGATGGAATAAATACCTATCCTGTATGCTAGGTTATGAAAATACCTGCATGAGGAGATGAGCGGCCAACCATGACATTGAAATCTGCAAGAAAACTGATTCAAAACTACAAAACCATCTTAAAACCATTCTTGAATTAGTCCATTAGGTTAAAAAATGGCATGAAACTATATAAAGTGGGTAAAAATAATTTATAAATAGTAATAAAATAAAAAATCACTGTATCATTTTGATTTTTACCCTAATAGTGTAAGTTGGACCAAAAATACCTCCAGGATTCAAACAGCGATTACGGGAGCATCAAGCAATGAAATCACAAACCGTCTGGATTAGGTAACTCTTCATCACATCCTCTTCAAATTCAATAGATTACATTTTTGAATTAGGTTTCCATTTTTTAGTTTTTGAGGGCATAAATTAGGGTTTTTGGTATACGCGAGTTTCCTTGTGTAGGTCACGTGTATGACTAGGTATACGCCCCTGTGTTAACCATAGGGAGCATGTATTGAGCCCTACATGAAACTGTGGGCAAGTAATCCGCGTATATGTATGCAATTGGCAAAAAAAAAAGGGGGTTCTTAAATGAAAAAATTGATTTTTTTTTTGCAGGATGGTCTTGGAATGGAGAGAGTGAGAGAACGAGGAGCTAGATTCAGTTGTGGATTGGGATCCGATGGCTCAAGTGGCTTTAAAAAGATGTGGTTTGTAAAAAATTTGGGCTCTCAAAGGAATGAGGGCCCAAGTGAGGTTGGAAATGTTGGAGGTTTATTGGGATCCTGATAACGAGATCTTTATCCTTGATGGACAACTATTAAGGATCGAAGTAGAGTACATATACTTCTTGACTAGTCTATCATGCCAAGGAGAGGTTATGAACCTCAATTCACATGGAGCAGGGAGTGGGATGAAGATCGAGGATTATATCAAATCCCACTGTGTACCAGGGACTCCCATGGTGGGAAGTCAAGTCCCCATCCGGGCAATCAATAACCTCAATTTGAATATCATTGTTCTCGTGATTATTAGGATCATAGGTTCGGCCTCATTGCATCAAGCATATAGACCACTTATGTTTTATGCAATGGATTGTGCGAGACCCACTGTCTATGATTGGTGTACCTCACTGCTGACCAATATGAAAGGTTAGTTGACAGAGTGCAAACAGGGGGGTAAGAGAAACTTTGGGTTTGCCTCTATTCTTTGCAGCTTATGTTTTGAGTGGGTTCCAGGTCTGGAACCTAGAGTGGAGATCCTTCCTAGGGGACCACGTGATCTAGCTATGGGGTGGTGGATCAAATTCATGAGATGGAAGGTGGGAGGTAGGGTATCGACACCCTACAACGATGATTTTTTCTTTTGGTGGCGGAGACAAATCATTTCTCTGGACTACTATCCCTATACGAGGATCGATTTCAGAGGAGACCCAGATATGTCGCTTCCACCAGGGGCCGCCTATGGCACCACAGGTAAAACATTTTTACATGTTTCAATTTTTATTTTTTTTTGTATTTTTCTATTTAAGGAACAATATTTTTTTTGAATGGTATTTGAATATTAACTAGATATATGTGTAATTGCATACATGGGTCCATGACAACCAGAGGGATTCCTTCAACATAAACGGAGGAACCGGGGAGAAGAGGTAGTGGGAGGAGAAGCAGAGAGGGTCCTACAGAACGTGGAGGGTAACCTGTCTTGTTTGACACAAAGGATTCCTATGGTTCAAGTAGAGGATTTACCTGAAGCCATGTAGCGATAGGTGGCTGGTGTACCTAGAGCATGGGTATGACTCTTCCGGAGTCTCGCAAACACCGTGGTTTTCTATCATGATGCACATCTGGTGCCATAGGCGTAGATGTCTTGGGATATGTATATCGGATGCATATGTATTTTGAGGGTTTTAGCCCCAATTTTTGTAATATAAACACCATATTTTTGAAATATATAAAAAGGGATCTTTGACTTTACTCATATCTTACAATGTGTACATTGAGTTAATGCTTTTCTTTGCTTTATTAATGTGACAAATACCAATCTAAAATATAGTTAGTGTAGGCATCATATACATGATTAGAACTCCTAGGAATGTGATAATATGTAATAAAATCAAATTGACGTTCTAAAAGATGTACTCGTAGGAATCGATGGATTAAAGTAGGATCATGCACGCACTAACGGTCATTCAATTGACATACTACTAACTGGGAATCCAGACGAATTTATAAAGAGCGAATACCATGCAAGATAGCATCGTGTAAAATTTCTATGATGACGTTATATTTGTCCATGTTATTCATGGATGGCCCTAGGCATGCGCCACCTAAAGATACCAACAGTCCCTCGAGTGAGTAAACCACCCAAGCGGTGGAAGCCAAGTTCCATGTATGATGATTGGCTCTGTCTATGAATCCTAGGTAGACCAAATAATTCGTTGACATCTTCCAACAAAGGGAAAACATGATAAGAAAGCTAAGATAAAAGAAAAGGAAAAAAGAGATGTATATACACTAAATTTACATTAGTATACAAAGAGTTCCACCCAAGCCTAGGGCTCAAGTGTAGTACCTTTTCAAGTAGAGCCCATTTCTGGACTTGGCCAACTTATTCCCTTCATAATCTTCCAACTCATAGGCTCTTTTTTCTAGGACCCATCACACGATGTAAGGACCGTGCAACATGGGTTTAAACTTGTCTTCCCCTAGTGGTTCTTTGGCTTCATCATACAAGAGGACCAACTCACCCTCAACATACAACTAAGGACAGACAGACTTGTCATACTGAACCTTAAAACATTTATTTTGTTCCTCGATAGCCGTAAAGGCGTCCTGACACTACTCATCAAGACTCTCTAGGTGCACAAGGCGTCACTCTAAATCCGAAGTGTCAGGTAGGAGCTCGACTACCAACGTGAGAGAAGGGATTTTTCATTCAATGGGAAGGATCGACTCCACACCATGCACTAACTGAAAAGGGGAAAAGCCAATGGTAGTCTTAACCGAGGTTCGGTATGCCCAAAGCACGAGATATAGCATGACGTTCTAATTGGAGTTACTCCAACTGACAGTTTTTTGCAAAATGGTCTTGAGAGACTTGTTGATGGCCTCGAATTGTCCATTTTCCTGGGGGTAATAAGGGGATGAATGACCATGTCTAAACCCCATCTTAGATGCTAGTTTTACCATCATTTCATTTTGAAAGTGACTTCCATGATCAGTGACAATCTCACTCGAGATACCGAACCGGGCGATAATTTGGTTAAACACGAAGAAGGCTATAGTCTTCCCATCGGATTTTATAGTAGGCATGGCCTCGGCCCACTTAGTGAAGTAGTCGATGACCATGATAATATGTTGGTGCCCCCCAACCGAAGTTGGGTTGCAATCGATGAAATATACCCCCTACTTGGTGAAGAGACCGACGATAATGATTGGTTGAAGAGGGGCTGGATGAGAGCACATTTTTCACGTGAACACCTGGCAGGGGTGACACTTCTTAACCAATTCGATACAATCTTCAAAGATAATGGGCCAGAAATAACTGGCTCACAGGATTTTTTGGGATGTCGCAAGCCCGGATAGGTGACCACCACAAGCCCCTTTGTGGCAATCATTTAGGACTGGCTCGATTGCATCGTGATTTAAGCAATGATGCAAGATATTATCTATCCCTTGACAATGTAAATTGTCTTCGGCGATGGTATACTTTTTAGATTGATATCTAACACGTCGTTGATCATCTCGCGAGAGAAGCTGAGCAAACTTCAAGGTTTGAATATATAAAACAATGTCTCCATACCAGGGGTCGAACGACGAGACAAGTAAAATGTGTTTGTATGCAAACAAATCGACATGGCTAACATCCTCATCTAATCGTGGAAAATCAAATATTAACTCCGCAAAAACTAGTGATTTCTTGGACTTGGCCGAAGCAAAGTTGAGATCAAATTCTTGTAGGATGACAATCTATTTATTATATTTCCCACCTATGATATGCCTGGTGAGGATGTATTGAAACGGATTGACATTAGCAACCATAGTAGTTTTGCAAATCAATATATAGTGATGTAAACGTTGGACTGCATGAATGGAAACCAAAGCTAGCTTTTCAACACGAGAGTAATTAAGCTCAGGGTCGACTAGATTTTGACTAAGATAGTATAACCTCATTAAGTAGCTCATCATCCTCCTGAACTAGAACCATACCAATCGTCTCAATAGACGCGGCAATATACAACAAGTAATCTCTACTATAATCAAGGGATTTCGGCAGAGGGGCCGATACCAAGGCTTTCTTCAAAGCATCAAAATACTCATGGGATCGCTCATCCTAGATAAAAGGAGTGTCTTTCTTCAAGAGGTGCATGAAACCCTTAGTGATATTGGCATAGTTCACTATGAAATGACGTAGAACGTTAGCTTTCCCCTGTAAACCTTGAAGTTGTATAATTTTGCACGGGGGAGGCAACTGAAGTATTGCCTCAACCTTAAGAGGATCTACCATGATCCTAGTCTTGGAAACTAAAAATCCTAAGAGATGACCAAAATTAACGCAGAAGATGCATTTATGAGGGTTTAACTGGATTCTATAGTAACAACATCGTTCAAAAACTAGCCGAAGGTGTATAACATGATCCAATCTCTTGTGAGAGTGAGAAGCAAGATCATCAAGGTAGGCTTCGACTATGTGCTTGATATCATGAAAATTGAAATTCATGGCACGTTAGAAGGTTGCTCCGACATTTTTAAGGATGAAAGGCATTTTTCGGTATGCAAAATTACCCCAAGGACATATAAATGTCGTCTTGTGTTGGTACTTAGGTTTGACCTAGATTTGGTTATATCCTAAAAATCCATCCATAAAATAAAATATCTATCTTCTCACACACTCATCGATAATCTAATCAATGAAAGGCATGGGGAAGTTATTTTTAGGACAAGCCTTGTTCAGGTCACAAAATTCCATACACACATAGATGGTTCCTTTCTTTTGATTCACGAGAACGGGGTTGGATACCCATTCAGTCAAGGGAACCGGGTAGATGAAGCCATCATTAAGTAACTTCTCCACCTTTTCCTTAATAGCAAGGGCCTTCCTAGGATTTATAGCTCTTAGACATTGTCGAATAGGTTTAACATCCAGATAATTCCTAATCTCACGTTCGACAATACGGGGGTCGATCCCTGTCATCTTTTCATATGAAAAAGTGAATACATCTCAAAATTCTTTGAAGAGTTTGGTGTAGATCAGAATTTCTTCTCGCAAACAATCTGCACCTATATTTACATTCTCAATCTTTCCAGGGGTACGAGAGATATTGATCGAGATGGTAGGATAAATACTTGCCATATTTACCTCAGCATAAATGTCATGCATATCAAGTGGAGCTACGACGTGACTGATTATCTCACTCAAGGTAGACCGAAAATCATATTGCTCGATTCTTTCAAGACTTGGGAGAAAATAAGATCGATGATGCATATCATCCCAAGGTCTCTCGGAACCATTCATGGCTTCGAGGATGTCTTCATCCAAAGGAAAAGTCTCATCTAGGCAATCATGCGAGTAGGACGACAAGGTGGCCCATACAGGCCTGAGAACAGGATCCTCATCATCCGTCGATGAGGTAACAGGATCAGGATCAGCAGAAGAGTCTAGAACATCTTGATATGCAATCTCCACTGTCGATAGTGTCATAGCCATCCTAGCGTGAAAATTTCCTTCACTCGATGAAGTCGAAGAAGGTAGGGTCCATGAATAACTAAAATAGGAAGTGCAGAAAGGTATGGACCTCTTGGTTGAAGCAAGCCTACTGGACAGGGCATAAATGTGGTGAATCGGTGACAAGAAGTCAAAGGAACCCATGAGGGAAGAATACATTCTGATGTTGATATTCTCATTTGTCAGTTGAGAATTTTCGATCACAGGGATTGACAGTCCAACAGATGCATTAGGACTAGAGTACGTAAAGGATAATTGGTCAATAGTCACGATATCCCCTTGATGAGGAAAACAAAGTATATGGAAAATGGATGATACAAAAATGACCATAGCATAGGTCCAATTGTGACCTAGTAACATATTATAATCGAGAGGTGCATCAACTACCTCTACTCCACCTCTATTGTCTTCCCACATAACTGGACTGAAAAGGCGGGGAGAATACCATGAGGGTGGAAGGAATGATTGTCAAATTCATTCAACAAGTTAGACGACTTGGAAAGGGTTGGAGAATTGAGATATTTCCAACAGACCAGGGACATCACGCAGGTGGAAGCACCTTCATCAACAACTGCTCATTTGATAGTATACTTGGAATAATCCACATGGATTTGGAAAGCTAAATGTTAGGGTAAGTGAGGCTTCACATCTGTGACATAAAACTTAATGATTTTCGAGCCACTAGGCTCTATAGCTCATAAGGCAGAGAGCAAGGCATTCCTCTGTGATGGACACGTATGGATTACCTCCAAAGCTGAGATCGCACAAGGTGTTTGGCCCAGATCCTCAACGATAGAGTAGTTTTGGGTGGCTCTAGCATTAGGGTTGTGAGTAGAGCGCTTGAGTCCTCCTTTTAGAATATGGAGTAGTGGCTCTAGTTTCTCATTCTATAGGTTGGTCTCCAGAGGGGGAGGAGTAGCTTCTAGGCCAGTACTAGCTTTTGAAGAGATATAATATCGAGAATGGGTGGCTACATCAATTTTTGCGTCGACCATATTGATACAAACACGGTCACCATCTTGAAATGATGGGTTTTGATCTCCACCAGGCACATTTTTGGCATTGGAAGAGCTTGAAGCTAAGTGATGATTGTGTGGGAATGGATTCGTCAGCACAGCGGGTAGTAGGTTTAAAAGTCTCATAGCCTCCACGAGTTTGTGGAATAAATGTGTAAGGTGGTCATCGGTACAAAGTTTATAAGGAAACTTCACCTTACGTTTCTCTTTCTTTCCCTCTCCAGTGTTATCATTTTTCTTCCCATTATTATCTTTGTCCTTGGGTTTGTTACCATTTTTCCCACACTTATAGTTGTTTCAACCTTCCCTTTTATTCCCATATAGCTACTGGTCACCATTTTAGTTTTTTTACGATTGTACAAAATGTACATTTGTCGACTGGGTGGGTTTGGAGGATCCTGACAAAGCTGATCCTCCGGCGGAATTCGTTGCCGAGTTTGCAATATTTACATTGGTGGACCCTACAATGCCATCGGCATGAGGTCCAGGTTTTTTCCTAGTATTGTAATTTGACCATGGTGCTTATGGAAGGAGGTGATATAACATCCCAGACTAAGCATATATTAAATCTAATTGTGGGGCTCTAAAGATAGCATCTTCCTCATTGGAGACCCTGGAAGTAGCAACGACCTTCAATATAGGAGGGTGCAAAGACTTTAGAACCCGTTCTAGAAGAAATTTCAGGGGTATAGGGGTCTTAATCAATCGCCTCCGTCTACGCCACTCCTGGATATGATCTGAGATATGAGTGGCGGTGTCCTGGCGTAAAGTCGACAAACGTTTGAGGCCAACATCATAACGAATGTGAAACTGAAAGTGGTTGAGAAAGTCCACTACCAACTAATTAAATGATCCATATGTTCCCCTGGGTAGCTCAATATACCATTGCGAAGCAACTCCAATGAGAGTGCATTAAAACAGTCATAATCTAATGGAATCGTGGTTCGGTGAATTCGATGAGCACCAAAGGTGAAAGGTAGTAACGTGTTCACTAGGGTCCTCTCCATTCTTACCCTCAAACTTTGGAATGTCTGAAGGAATTTTGGTGGGGATGGGGGGCCATGAGGGATCATGAAGTATTGGTTCATTCATTAACTTATCCAATTCTGGCATATTGAGTGTGGCCAGAAAAGGGAGATGAGGTTGCGGCATTTGGCCCCATCCTCCCGCGAAAGATTGTGTGTTGGGAATTGCATTCCATCCAGGGTTTGGGTAAGTACCAAAGCCCTGTTTGGAATTATATGGCCCTCCTCCGGCCTGATTCTTATAGGATGGGTTGGGAATCATTATAGCAGGAACGTTCTGATAAGGATTATGAAAATTTCCCCCAGTCGGATTAGATCCAAACTAGGGGTTGTGAAAATTTTCCCCAACTAGATTGGATCCAAGTTGGGGGTTGCCCAAAGTGTAAGAATGACCTCCTCCATATGGGAATCCAGAGGATTGAAGTTGATTCTTCATACCAAAAGTATTCGTCAGAATCGACACTGAGGGGGTAGGGATGTAGGGCGGAAATTGTCCGCTAGTTGGGTTGTTCCATCCAGTCGTAGAAGGATTAGATATAAGGTTATGAAAAGGGGCACTTCCTACATTAGGATTCGTTTGGGGAATATGAGAACCACCAAACAGGAAACGAGTGTAAGGAGGTGTAGTGCACCGAAGTCCAAAGCTAGCATTAGGGCCAACAACTGGGATGGCAGTCGAAAACTGTGACGTAAAGTTAGGCATACCATAAGAAAATGGACTAGAAGCCATAAATATGGATTGAACATTGTAACTCGGTGAGTGGCCAAAACCCCCAAAAGGGTTTGAGGCAAGTGATGAAGCATTAACTACAAGTCGAGCCGTAGTACCAATATAAGCCTCTGGCCCTACAACTGTAATGGTTGCAGGAGTCGAAGGGGTGCCATTAATTATAGTGGGTATGGGAGTTGAATAACTCCCAGTGTTCTAAAGACTGGACTCGGTACTCATCCTTGTGGAACCAGAAGTCTGAAAGGTGGATGTGTGTGTACCACACCTGACAACTCTATGCCTTTTAGAAGGAAAGAACTCGAAAACTGGTGGTAGCTGTAACAATTGGCGGGACCGATGAGGAAGCTGGTCTGACTCCATGATGACTTATGACTCTACAAAATAAAAATATATCCTAAGGAAAACTAGTAGTCAAAGAGCATACCAAAAAGTCAAATGGCCAATATGCATGCAAACGGGCTAAAGTGGCTGAGTGGTCTCCCTCGCTAAAGAAGATATGTCTCGTCCAAGAGGGACCTGAGACTCCCTGATAAAGTTTGGAGGTAACAAAATTAGTTATAGGGGCCCTCGTGGGCTTAACAACCAGTCAGTCAGATCCCCCTAGAGAGGTAATCCTCCATAAAGGTCGTGTGTTGTCCGAACCCTATCTGACCCAGGGTACAAGCAGAATAACCCCTACAAGTAACCTATGAGATACCTAAGTCAAGCAACTAATAAACCACTGTATAATCGATGCATAGGAGAGCATTCGTAAGTTTGGATAACAGTATGGGAAGGGTGGAAAATCCTAAAACCTTGAAAGAACCACCTCTCATAGAGGTATGGGTACTAGCAAGATCCCCAAATATGAATAAATCCATAGAAATATCTCTGACGCTAGGTGAGTATCTAGGGGTTTTCCCTTCAACTAACTTCGTGCGACCTCGTGATTAACTCCGGTGTGAGCTGAGCCTCATGATATTACCAATTATACAATGGAATTCTCAACTCCATGTCTCAGACACATATGTTGACTTAATTTCCTTGGAGAAGTTTACTCACAAAATCCTATTCCAAGGCACTAAATCCTAGACTACTTTGTGCAACCTAAAAACTAAAATCGTGACTGATCAATTTTATTTTAAAGCATAAATTTTATTGGTCCTGATTACTCAAAAGGGTATGGAAGTGGAACTCATGATGTTATGACTCTGCAAGAAAATGAATATGAATAAAATCCAAAGTCTATCTTTAACTTTTCAATGAATGATATGCTAAAAAAATAAGTGCAATTTTCAATTTCAACTGTGCAATTCAGAAGTAAAATGCAATCTTTTGCTAAATGAACTAAGCTAATGGTAACGGCTCAAAGACAAAAATGTTAACCAATGCAAAATGCCTATTTTTTTTGTATTTTCAATATATTAAAGAGAAAATGCATGGACTGTAAAGCAACCTAATATATAAATTCTACTATGTATAAATGAAATAACTTGAGCAGAATACCAAGCAGCCAAGCAAACAACCCAGGGTTCAAGGACAACAAGGATGAAAAACAAAGAGAGAGATTATGCCCAAAAATCCAATTCCCAACAGGTTTCCTGTCAACCTAGAGAAACTCAACATGCACTACAGAGGCCTAAGAAGGCTCAACAATCCTCAAAACTCACCCAACAATCAATAAACCAAGCAAACAAGAAAAGGGAAGTGGTATACACAACTGTTTAGGAGAACAGGGTGTATATACGCATGTTGCAGTGAGACAACAAGCGGGTATACGTGAATGTCCGAGGAAAAGGAGCTTATATGTTTTAAAACAAATCCAGGTAAAGGCAAGAAGGATGAAAAATCAGACCCAGAGTGATCATAATCTGTCAAGAAGTGATACGACAAGAAACACAAAGGAAAAAGAGCAATGCAGGAAGAAAATGTACTTCAACCCATAGAAGGAAGATCTCTCCCCAGTGGAGTCACCATTTCTGTTACAAGGGAAAAACTATCTATGGCCAAGGGTAAACCACAACAGACAGGTATGACTGCATAAATCAACTCAATTCCAACATATGCTATATGAATTAATATGTAAGATAAGAAAGAGGTTTACCTTGATCCAACATTTGATGTTGTTCCACCATTGAGCACTTCGACCCAAAGCTTTATACTTGCAAGAAGTCCTTAACAAACAAGAAGAGAAAGTATATAGTGATGATATAAAGGGGTTAGCACATTAGATAGCATAATCCATCAATAAACATTACAAGCATGCCCATTGATAATAATCATACATTTGCAATATACCAATAGGATGGGAAAGGAGTATTTCTATTAATAATTGATCAGCAGAAGTGACAACATTACAAACTTCCATGTCGGCACGGTTCAAAACCAAAAAACCAAGCTCCTTCCAACTGGGCCTCCACCACTTCAATCCTCCACCAAAGGGAATATCATAAGAGAGATTCAATGAGGTTCTCTCAAAAATAGGGAAAGCGCTTGGGGGCTGAACACTGTGTTCAGACTTAAGGGACAAAGGGATGCAGACTCAATATGAAGTAATTTCTCCAGAGTAACTTTTCTCTCAAAGTTGAATGCTTTCTCCTTCTTTTCCATAGCTCAAAATTGTTCTTTTATAGCCTTCAGAATGCAACTGAAGGGCCAATTCAGAATGTTTCCAGTATGTGGAAGGCCAATGATCAGGGATCTTTTGTCGTGACATGAAAACCCGGCCTTATTTTTGTATTTTCTGGCACAAATCTTGATGTATGTGAGTTGTAGTGGACCAACCAGCGTATATGCATCTTGCATAGCTGATAGGGAGCATATATGTGGAAAAATGTATATTTTTGGCTTTGGATTCATCAAAAATTGATGAAAAGTCTGCATAGGGGAATGGAAAAAGGCCCTCTGTGCAAGATAGCAATGGTGAGGCAAATCTTTCTATAATAGTAAGTACCCTACTTATGACAAAGAAATGTACTCCATTGTGCAAGCATGTTGCTAGTGGAGACATTACATTCTTGGGAAGGAGACAATCATCCACACTGATCATAAGCCACTGCAATTCATGTAGACATAAGGAAAATTGCAGAATGACCGCCATCAAAAGTGGTCCACATACTTGCAACAATTCCACCTCAACATCAAGTATAAAATAGGAAACACCAACTATGTCATTAATTGCCTCAGCAGACCTCCAGTCGTGACACTTACCACGGTGATAGACTCTTGCGACCATGAGACCTATGGATGGCCCCAAATCTATGAGACATACACAGAGTTCCGCACCACCTACCAAATTTTGGGTGCAAATGCAGTTGTCGATAATTTCCATCTTCAGGATGGGTTGTTGTGTCATCTAGGACATATCTATGTTACATAAAAAGAGCGAGCGAAGACGATCTGGGAAGCCCACTACAATCGGGTGGCAGGACACTTTGGCGTCAAAAAGACAATGGCAATGCTACAGAAACATTTCTACTGGACGAAACTTTGACAGGAGGTCAACAAGTATAGTAGGTCCTGCACTGTCTGTGCTATTTCCAAACCAACCACTATGAAACATGGCCTATAAACCCCTCTTCCTACTCTTGATATACCATGGGAATTCATCTCAATGGACTACATGTCAAGCCTCCCATCCACCAAGCGGGGAAATGACTGTGTTTTTGTAGTTGTTGATCATTTTTTTAAGATGGCAATTATGGTTTCCTGCAAGAAGAGCATCACAGCAGAGGCCACTGCCAAGCTCTTTTTTGAACGAGTTTGGGTACAATTTGGAATCTCATAAAACATTATCTCATATTGGGATAATCGATTTCTCAGCACATTCTGGTCGAGATTCTGGTCGAGACTCTGGTCACTGCTGGAGACCAAGCTCACCAAATCCACGACCTTCCACCCCCAGGAAGATGCCCAAACCGAGGTCGTAAATCGACTGATTGTGCATATCCTTAGCATTTATAATTCCAAGAACCCTCTCACATGGGATGAGAGCCTTCTCTATGTCTAGCATAGCTACAACTAAGCCCTGCATAGCTCAGCTGGCCACAACCATTTTCAGGTGGGGTTGGGATTCCAACCATTGGGTCCCATAGATGTTGAACTTCCCCTTGCAGTCACCTCGACTGACTCATATCCTGTTCCAATTGAAGCTGACAAAGCCACCCGATTCATTGAGTGGATCTAGCACATCCACCAATAGGTTCAAGATATCCTACAAAAGTCTAGTGACAAGTACAAGCAGCGCCATCATTAACATCGGGTGCCAAATAAGTTTTAGGTGGGTGATAAAGTTTGGTTGCACTTGTAGAAAGAACGCCTTACAGGACCCCATTGAAAGCTTCACCCACTCCGTTATAGAATGTACACCATCACCAAGTCCATGGGGGATAATGATTTTGAGCTCAACATTCCTCATTTCCTTAGCCTGCACCCAGTGTTCAACATGGATCTCCTTCACCCTTATTTCCCACCATTATTGGACACCTCAGAAGTAGCAAAAAAACTAAAACCAACAGAGCTTAACCTCGAATGCATACAACAGGGATCCATTGATCATATTATGGACACCGAGATCAAGGGCACTCAACAACAAAGGATCCATCTTTATCAAGTCGTCAAATAAGGGCAGCTTCTGCACCAAGGCAAGTGGCTCACCCGGGGCCAAATTCAACAGAAATTTTCTCATCTAATGGGGGAACTCAATGCAATGGATACCATTACTTCCTAAGGAGGGAGGATTGATCTAGGTGGATATTGGTGGCCACCCACCTTTTCCAACTAGTTCAAAACAGTTTTCTGGCAATTTTGGTAATTTACATATTTAGCAATTTTTCAGGTCCTGAAACTTTCGAAGTTGTTTTGAGGCCCTAAACGACGCTTTTTGGGAAAACAAGGAGCAACATGGAATTTCTTTCGATGTTTCCCCCAAAATGAATCTCCTCGATGACACCTTTCCAACAGGCTATCATGCGCCTAAAATGGAGATTGTATGCAAAAATTATGACCCCGAGAAGTTGATGTACTAACTTACCCAAATGGGGCCCACATTAATTTTGGCGCATCATGTCTTACATTTGATGTACTTAGCAAGATTGTTTTCCACTACATTTTACAGTTTCAGTTGATTTCCTTATTGAATAGAAAACCAGTTTTAATGTATCTCTGTTATTTTGTGTTGAGCACCTGTTAATAATCAGTAGTCATTTCGTTCTTCTCATAAAATTCAGATCAAATTCAAAGTTATACATGTATAGTATCCATCTTTAAGAATCCAAATGACACCCGATGGTTGGAGATGACGCCTTCAAAGCTCGAGAAACAACTTCAAGATCTTCAAAACTTGGGTAGGAGTGTAATGTGAGTGTACGACTTCACTACCCAAAGGTCTTCGATGTCTCGTCGAGGAAAAGACAAGAGGATCTTGGTGATCAGGCATAGAAGTTCATTGATTTCAAACAAAGACATGATTGGACTTTTGGGATGGTCGAGCATGAGGATAAGAGACAAATTAAAAAAGGGCCGACTCAAGTTGGGTAAAAATTCCCTTGGACAATATCACGACAGATGATCTGACTCAGGAAGCATGACATTGACATAATTTCATGATGGAGGAGGCATCACAAACTCTCCATGTGTTTGGAAGAATAACCAAATGGAGGAGGACATAAATCTATGTAGCGATAACAACTTCCTAAGGTCATATTAAATCCCAAATCTTGCCGACAAACAAAAGGATTTGCTTTGTCCAAGGGTGACTCATTGTGCTTCCATAAAAAGAAAATAAAATTCCCATCCTCTTTTTGGGGTATATTTGATATTTTTGTCTTTTTCAATATTTTGAAGATCTTGAAAAAGAATAAAAGAATGCTACGTTACAAATGAGGAATGAGTGTTGAAAGCATACTAGTTCCAAGCACAAGGAACATACTAATTCTCATGGCAAGTAAACATGTGCAGGAAAAGGATACTCAGGGAAAATTCCTCCATGGTTCAAGGTGTCAGGTCGCAGAGGAAAAGTGATACAATGCTTGCATATAAGGCATGCTTCAAAGGTTCAGTTGAGAGAAACATCGCGATGGCATTAGGCCAAAGACATAGAAATGCAACTATGATTAGAAAGACATGATGAAACCCCCTTCAATGTATTTTTCACGAGCCCAGAGAAGGTAGGTGCGGTGGGTTTTTCACGTTTAGAGAGTCTAAAAAAAAATAAAAGAAGACTCCATTGGGATACCTTTTTCAAAGGTAGTCTAGTCGGCTAAAAAAAGAGATAAAATAGCACCGAAAATACGTCTGTTCAAAACCATTTTAACGAGTGTGACACACACAAGATCACTCGATAATCTTTTCAATTTTAAGGAGTATGAAAAGAGCTTAACTATGGACTCGCAACCTTTTTCTATATTTAGTCTCCTTAGCCCGAAAAAATAAAAAATCTACTTAGGAGAACTCTCCTGGCAAGACAAATCTCCCGAAGTGTACCTTTTTCCTCCTTAATCAATAGGCCGAAAAAAGGGGTAAACTCATGCTAGTAGATGTTTTTTCTGGACCAATTTAACGAGTGTGAAACAACAAGGTCACTCGATGATCTCTTCAATTTTAAGGAGTCTAAAAAGAGCTTAACTATGGACTTCGTAGGGGATGTTCTTCTAGACCAGTTTAACAAGTGTAAAGGAACAAGGTCACTCGACAATATCTTCAAATTTTAGGGAGTCTAAAAAGAGCTTAACTATGGACTCCATGAGGGTTCCTTTTTTCGCAAATTTAATTATGTAGGCCCAAAAAAGGGTTAAACTTATACCTAAGAATACTCGTCTAGCGAACTAGAGTTCCTAGAGTATACCTTTATTTGTACAATTGACCATCTGGACCGAAAAAGGGGTACACTACCACTGGATAGACGTTCCTTCAAATTTTTGTTTGGCGAGCATGAAGGACAACAAGATTTCTCAGCAATATTTTCATGTTTAGAGAGCTTGAAAAGGGCTTAAAGAAGACTCCAGGGGGCTATGACTCATGTATGAAACTGGTTCAAGTAGAGCCCACTTCTAGGATCATACCAAGCGTATCTTCGATATTCAACATGGAAAGTCTCCCAAAAGAGAAGAAAACACAAATCATAGTGTAAGTCCTCCCACGGTATAGAAACCATAGTCATTGCCTCAAGGATAGCCTCATCTGAAGGAAATTCAAAATCTGAGAAATCACGCAAACGAGGGTCGACAGTCCCAAAGGGTGAAGGAAACTAACCATATTCCATATGAGGATGGAGGCTCTGGCCAGGACCGAAAGAGTCTATCAGCGAAGAATCACAAGCATGAGGGCTTGAGGATCTACAAACAATGATATTGGACTTCGAAGGAAACTCAATATCACTTGGACCAAGAGGGAGAAGCAAGGGCTCCCATTCCCCCATTGGATAAATCAATGGATCAATTGCTTAGACCACATCTCAAGAAGGCAAAGATGATTTCACAGGTTCCTACTTAGAAGCAATTGAACACCGAGGATAAGACTCCACATAATTAACCTATGGCGGGGTAGAGTCTACACGAACACTAGGAACATATAAAGGGGTAGCCTGAACTAACACTAAATTAGGATGGTGATTATGAGATGCCATCTGGTCGATAGTGACAATGCTTCCATTATGAGACAAATGCATCACCTGAAAGAGTGTAGACACCACATCATTCATAGAATATACATAATCACGCCTGAGAAGAATATTAAAATCTAACGGGACTTGCACCACTATAAGATCAACAAGGACAGTCTTCCCACCTAACGAGATATGTAATTGAGGAATAACCCCCAAATATTCACTAGGACGTATGTCAAAAGCCAATAGCTCATGCGAAGAAGATACAAGCTGGGGATATCCCAAGACTTTCCAAACTGAGGAGGATAAAATACTTGTAGAGGATCCTTCATCCACAATACATCGATAAATATTTGTTGAATTAAATTTAGCCCTTATTTGAAAGGGTGGAAGGAATATGAGGATCAACAAGGTCATTCCAATCAAAAGAAACCATCCTAGGGATTGGAGGGGGTGTTCTTGAAGTGAGAGGAATTCCCCCTTGTTATGAAAGTACTAAACTGGAAATGCTAAAAACATAGTCAGTAGACACATCACTCTCCAATAGAAGAGTGGGATCAACAAAGATTGCAACGTCGTGACCACTTTGGTAGAATCGACACTCTCCAATAAAAGAGTGGGATCAGCCGAAGAATACATCAGCGTGACCACTTTGGTAGACTCTACACTCTCTAAGAGAAGAGTGGGATCAGCCGAAGATTGCATTGGTGTGAAAACTTTCTCAACCAATGGATGAATAGGCTACAAGAATACATGGTCTAAAGGAACCTCACCCCCCAAAAGAGGAGTGGGATCATCCAATGACTACATCGGCATGACCACTTTCTCAACCAATGGATGAATAGGCTGCGAGACTACATGGTCTAAAGGCACCTCACCCCCCAAAAGAGGAGTGGGATCAATCGATGACTGTATCGGCATGACCACTTTCTTAACCAATGGCTGAATAGACTATGAGGAAACCTCATAAGACTCAGAATCAAAATATCTTGCAGAGAAGGACCACAATATTCATACCTTTAGAAGGCTAGGGCATAAATGAGTAAGGTGATCTCCCTTGAAAAGATTACAAGGAAACTTAGGCTTACATCCTATTCGTATAGGTTTCTCAACAAAATCAATGCCCCCAACATTAATGACAGTGGCTAGTTGCACATCTCCAACATGACTTGCACAGGTTGGTGATGGGTCTATAACATGACTCACAGAGGCTACAGACCTATTGCTAGTATAAATAGCAGTGACTAGAATTTTTCCCCCAGCATGACTTGCAGAGGTTGGGTGTTGGTCTTCAATGTGACTTGCAAAGGTTGTTGACCTATCTCCAACATGACTCACAAAGTTTGGTGATTGAACTCTAGTATGACTTGCAGGGACTAGTTTTATGTCCCCAGCATGACTTCTAGAGGATGGGTGATGGTCTTCAACATGAAACATGACTTGAAGAGGTTGATGACCTCTTCTTTCAGTTCTTCCTCTTTCTACTTCGTTTAGACTTCTGGTTACTAGTTGTTGGTGATGGAAGTCACTCCTGGATTGCTTGCAGGAGCAGAGCCCGATGCCCATCAGTTTCATGTCACGGTGGTTTTTAATGGGTGATCAAATGGACAGAGACTCGGGGAGATGTCACTCTAACTCAGAGACTGGGTTTGGCATGTAAGAAACAAAGGAGGTCTTGATCTAACTTCAGTCAGCGGGTTGATTAAAAGGTGAACAGTTGGAAGACTTGATAAGAAGAGTGAACAAACTACTTTGGGCAACAGGCTTTCAGTAATTTGTAGAAGAAAAACTCTGAATGCGAGATCCTCTAGTTCAGGGCTTTGAGATACTGAAAGAGGGACTTGACTGGATTTTCCAATTCCAAGTCATTCAGCGTTAGGTAAATCACAAGGAATGATTAAAGACAATGCGACTATCGCAGTGATCAAATTCTACATCATCCTATAACAGTTACAACTCGACTGGATTCTCCAATTTCAAGCTTCTCTAACATAGTTTGAACAAGGATGTGAAAGAAACTGACATTCATAAGGCAAGAAGTCTCAAGAGTTCATACATAACCAGAAATAACAGTGCTTCATTAAAGCTTTACAACCAGGAGCCTTGCTCAACCATCGATAATTCCAAAAATGGCAAAAATGCTTACATATACTCCAAAACAACAACAACAGCAAAAACAAGACGTTTCATTAAAAACATTGCGTCTTCATGTCTTCTAACAGTCTGCGCATGCAGACTCTGGCTGATCGTGCACCCAAGACTTGGTGTCCCCTCGACCGAATTTGGTCGGGTAACTTTCGTCAGATGCTGCCTTAACTGTGCATGGCTCCTACACAGGAGATAAAAACAACATTAAAGGCCAACATGGTGCGCGCAGATTTTTTCTGGTCAGATGAGGACCGACCATGACCTTTTGGAGAAAATCAGTGTATAGGACCATATCGGGCAGACTGTCTATCGGAACCTCCATATCTTGCACTTAATGCATGAAGAGAGGTTTCAACCACTCTTCCTTACCTTCATTTACTTCAAGCAAAAACCAGGCTTGAGGTCGGATCAAATGACACCCAGAGAATGCGATGAACCTTTCGGTGAATGGACCCGACACCTTTGGCCCCCTTTTCACAGCTCTTTTATTTCCCAGGTGACCACGAGCTGATCCTTACTTTTTGAAATCGCGATGGGTGAAACGGCGAGGAGCCTAATCGCGCGCCAAGTGTCTCCTATGGATGGATGGCTGAGACTACCCCTTGATACCGTGGGCCCGACTTTGGGTGCCATCGACGCTTCAGGGTTCTAGGTTTCAGAATATACAACGACATAAAACCTTCACCCCCTGAACTCGCGACTGCCGAAAAACCGACACGACTGGATCTCACGCCACGCATCCCTCGGATGAAAGGTTGTTACTCTTCCCTGCATACAATATGGACGCCATTCATTGCGTTATCTTTGACACACCTTTCTATCCGCGATTTTCCGCCACCCGTTGATATGCTCATATGGATGGATCTAGATCGTTGACACTATAATTTTTCCCGCTAGCTTGATTTTAAGTCCGAAAAGGACTTCTTTTGTTCGCTGCGCTTGGGCGCTCCTCGTGCAACTTGCAAACCCAAATGCTCTTGTGCCTAGGAAAAGAAATGTCGCTAACATTAGGCTCAATGGGGGATAGATTCATCCCTGTGATGCTCTAAGAACTCATTCTGTAGCTTCAGTGCCTTGTTGTTGGGCTATGGAGTCATGCTCAAAACATCGCGCAGTTGAATATACAGGCCGAAAAATAAAAGCAACAAAATAAAAATACATGCTCAAAGGAGCTTATTTATATACAATCCTAAACTAATAAAACACTTTACATGGGGCTAGGTGAAAGCAGACTTCCACCATAGCCAATCAAGCAACTTCCTGAAGGGAAGCTCTTTCTTTCTGTCGATTATCACCAGCAGATGGTGTAACCGTGATAGCAGAATGGATACACTCTTCAACTTCTTCTCATAGGGTGAAGTTGATATGGAATAGGGCAGCTCCAAGGCATAAAGGACATGCCACTCCATGTATTCGCCGAAAGGGTCATAGAATGAGTGGCGAATCTTGGAAAATTGGTAACAGGCAGCTTCCTCTGCTATAGAGTTGCTCACATGTGGTTGAATATCTTTGATAAGCACAGGTGAGTGGACAACTGACGTAGGCTCACTAATATCAGGCTGTAGTTGCTCGTTGACTGGCTCTGGAATGAAATATGTGCTCAGTTATTCCTATGGTTCCTTTTCCTCTTCTTCTTGGCTCTCCCCCGGGTCGAATTCATATTCATCATAAACAACCTCCCCGGGTAAATTCTGCTCTTCCTCGTACTACTCAACGTCTCCTGAAAGACTGAGATGGCTGATTCCCTCATGATGATTTTCCTTAGTGAGCAGAGGACAAGGTTCTGTGACCTGCTCTTGGAAATCCAGCATATCAAGCTCAGAATCTGATTTGTAACTGTCATAGGTGGTCTGGCTACTCTGATAAGCAAAAGGTGATGTGGGGTTCTGCTGCTCCTCTTCCAGATAATCATCAAAATCGGGGGGGGAAAGAGCTTCTCCAACTTGCAGAAATGGAACTATCCCTCGCTCCTCCATTTTGACCCCAAATGTAAGCACATCATGGGAAATCTTGTGAAGGAAAAGAGAACAATCCTCTTCCACAACTACCTCTTCATCATTTTGATCTGAGACAGCAAGATCATCGAGGGAATATGCTGACACATCCCATAAATATTCAATAATCTCTTCAAAAGAGCTGCTCAAATCATCTGCCTTGAAGACTGGAAACTTCTCTCCGTTGCCTTTAGATTCCAACCTTGCATGTTGGGCAGTGAGAGATTTCGCCTGTTTTATCAGTTCACTCAGAGCATATTCTTCCCCCAGTCTTCTATCCTTACAGCCCCCATCATCACAGCCTTCATCAGACATAATCATATCTGGTAGGATTTCTTCTTCTTGTCTCTCCCATGGGTCAGATTCATAATGACCATAAACAGGACCCGTGGGAAAGATTTTTTCATAATCACCCTCAGTAGAGCTGCTAAGGGCCTCTACTTCAAAGGATGGGAAATCCTCAACACATTTTTCAGCTTCCCACCTGTCAAGTCTGGCAGTGATAGATTTTATCATTTCCATAACTTCGCCCGAAGCATCTTCTTCCTCCTCGGGATATTCATAGTCATCCATTGCAAAGATTCCAAAATCCTCTGTACATCGCTCAGCTTCCCACCTGTCAATTCTGGCAGTGATAGATTTTACCAGCTCCATAACTTCGCCCGAAATAGACGAATGGGGAGGAGAAATGACTGCATTCTGATCCAGGTCATTAGGATCATCCTCATAGCCTACATAAGAGACGACTTTAACTTGTATACATTTATTGTAGTATCCCTCACAATAGCTATGAAAAATCAACTCAGAGGGATAAAGCTCCTGAAAATAGGTAGTGAAGGCTGCATGGAATTCACTGAGTGAAGAAATGCTAGCAGGGGGTAAAAAATGATACCATTTACGTGCATCCCCTGCTAACGAGAACATGAACATCTTCAGTAATACATCCTCATGATGTATCTCCCACTGACGCATGAGTTCATGAAACTCGCTGAGGTGCTGAGCAGGGTTGTCCCCTTCACATTTTCCAAATCTGGGCAAATAATCGCCCCATTCATTCGGAGAGGGGACAACATTAGGAAAACCGGGAATAGCAGAAAATTCAAAAGGAGCAAACCTGCGAGCCAATATCTTCTCCATCCGAACCAGTGGAGTCGTCAATCGATCCTCGAATCATGGAGTCGCCAGGTGAAAGATGCACAGCTTCGAATGTGTATGGTCCTTGTTCACCATCAAAGGCCAAATCCTAACGTTGTTGTTACCCCAGGAAGCTTCTCAGGCTGAGAAAGCAGCTGCTGAAACCTTCTCGAGAAATCTCCTTAGGGTCAGTTTTCAGGTGTTCTAACAGTAGCCACAACTGAAACAGTGATGTGGAAACCCTGGAGTCGCCATAGTGGAGTTTCCAGGTGCACAGTAGCAATCTTTAAGGGCTCTAATGTCTGATGCACCTTCAGAATCAGAGGCTCAATGTCGTTCTACCCAAGGAAAAACTTCAATTTCATCCCCAACAACGGCGCCAAAAATGTTAGCGACGGAAGTCACTCATGGATTTCTTGCAGGAGCAGAGCCCGACGCCCATCAGTTTCATGTCACGGTGGTTTTTAATGGGTGATCAAATGGACAAAGACTCAGGGAGATGTCACTCTAACTCAGAGACTGGGTCCGGCATGTAATAAACAAAGGAGGTCTTGATCTAACTTCAGTCAGCGGGTTGATTAAAAGGTGAACAGGTGGAAGACTCAATAAGAAGAGCGAACAAACTACTTCAGGCAACAGGCTTTCAGTAATTTGTAGAAGAAAAAATCTGAATGCGAGATCCTCTGGTTCAGGGCTTCGAGATACTGAAAGAGGGACTTGACTGGATTCTCCAATTCCAAGTCGTTCAGCATTAGGTAAATCACAAGAACTGATTAGAGATAATGCGACTGTCACAGTGATCAAATTCTACATCATCCTATAATAGTTACAACTCGACTGGATTCTCCAATTCGGAGATGCTCTAACATAGTTTGAACAAGGACGTGAAAGAAACTAACATTCATAAGGCAAGAAGTCTCAAGAGTTCATACATAACCAGAAATAACAGTGCTTCATTAAGGCTTTACAACCGGGAGCCTTGCTCAACCATCGATAATTCCAAAAATGGCGAAAATGCCTACATATACTCCAAAACAACAACAACAGCAAAAACAAGACGTTGCATTAAAAATATTGAGTCTGCATGTTTTCTGACAGTCTGCACATGCAGACTTTGGCCAATCATGCACCCAAGACTTGGTGTCCCCTCGGCTGAATTTGGTCGGGTAACTTTCGCCAGATGTCGCCTTAACTGTGCATGGCTCCTGCACAAGAGATAGCAGCAACATTAAAGGCCAACATGGCACACACAGACGTTTTTCTGGTCAGATGAGGACCGGCCATGAACTTTTGGAGAAAATCAGTGTACAGGACCATATCGGGAAGACTGTCTGCCAGAACCTCCATATATTGCACTTAATGCATGAAGACAGGTTTCAACCACTCTTGCTTACCTTCATTTACTTCAAGCGAAAACCAAGCTTGAGGTTAGATCAAATGACACCAGAAGAACGTGATGAACCTTTCGACGAATGGACCCGACACCTTTGGCCCCCTTTGCGCAGCTCTTTTATTTCTCAGGTGACCACGGGCTGATCTTTACTTATTGAAATCACGATGGGCGAAACGGAGAGGAGCCTAATCACGCGCCAGGTGTCTCCTATGGATGGACGACCAAGACTGCCCCTTGATACTGCCGGCCCAACTTTGGGTGCCATCGACGCTTCGGGGTTCGGGGTTTCGGAATATACAACGACATAAAACCTTCACCCCCTGAACTCGCGACTGTCGAAAAATCGACGCGACTGGATCTCGCGCCACACATACCTCGGATGGACGGCTGTTACTCTTCCCTGCATACAACATGGTTGCCATCAATTGTGTTATCTTCGACGCACCTTTCTATCCGCGATTTCCCGCCACCCGTTGATATGCTCATATGGATGGATCCAGATCGTTGACAAGAAATGTCGCTAACACTAGTAATTTCACTTTTACCAGAGGCAGAAGAAGGAGGAGGAGAAGACTTTTCTGATGAAGGAACATCAACATTATTCCCATGACATAAGGTGCTTAATTGAGAAGTGTCAAGAGAATTTGGGACATTTGGAATGGTGCCCAACCAAACCGGTAGTCCCACATTCAACCCAGGAATGTACATTGTGGCCATGAAAGGGACACCAACGTTTCCGAAGAAAGGAAAAGAACAAGAATCCCCTTATGAAGGGATTCCTTGGTTGGTATCGTCATCCACTTTATCCATGAATATATTATGCACAGGTTCTCCCGTTACGGGATCGTTCAAGTTCGTAAAATTCTCACACATTGACTTCAGCAAACCAGTGGTATAAAAACAACACCTATAAAGAGGTGGCTCCACATTCCTATGTGGAAGACCTAAAATTCCTCATGACTGGTGGAGTGGGAGGTCTACCACCTTAGGTTAGATACCCAAAGAAATGACTGACTAACTCACTATGGAAAACAAGGGAGCACAGAGCACACACTAAAAGTTCCTAAAGGAAAATCAAGCAGATCACTATCTAGTAGGAAGAACAGTTACGCCAGCCAACACTAGATCAACTTACCGGTGCAAGTGAAACTTGAACATGGAAGCACCCTCTGGGTATACTCTGCAAAGTGTGACCTGACGTCTGTCCTAGGTATCGCGGTATACCCCCGCAGTCACCTGTGTAAGTCCCTAAAATAAAGGCAACTAAGTTTCCATCTCACGAATAGTCACCAAGTGGGTACAATCGACAGTCGGGTGGACCGCAATGAGGAGGGTAACAATACCGAAACCTACCGAGGGTATCAAGAGAAAGTGGTCTGAAAGACAACTGAGGAACTCAAACGGATTCGAGATCTACAAATATTTGTAGGCAAATGCAACCTACCGTATCCCACGACAAGTCCTCAATATGTGTTCCCCACTATGCTTGGTCCAGCTTTGGAGGGGTTATCTCCTCTACCTTTCCACACATGACCTCATGTTTATCCCTTGTGTTAGAGGGGGGTCCCGGATAACTTTCACATCTACTGGAATTTTTACACTCCCTAGCATTGAGTCCAATGTTTGTCTGTAAGCATTGAAGAGTTTTCTCTCCAACCTAATTCAAGGCTCTAGCCTAGACTAGTTGATTGACCCTACAAACATAAAGTCTAGTTGATTTTAAATTAGCATTAATTTTAGATCTATTTTTTTAATACAAGGAAATGACAATGAAACTAGTGGTGTGTTTTGAGAGACGAAGAAGGAGAAGCAAACGAAACTGAAAGAAAAATTACTTCTTTTTCTTTTTAACAAATAAAGATTTGTAACTAACTCTTTAACCAACTTTTCATAACTACTTTTTCTAAGATATTTTAAAGGAAAACCTAAAACAAGATTTCGCTCAACTACGAGATACTTATGTTCTAAGAAATTAGTAAAGAAGTTAAAGAAAATAATTCTTTCTCCTAACAAGCAAAATAGTCAACCCAACTACTTAACCAAACAAAGAAATGAAAAAAAATTCTGTGTTTTTTTTTTTAATGCTTCAAACAAGAAACTTGAAAATGAATTATTTTTGTTTTTCTTTAAAGAAATAGAAATGGGAAAAAGTGAAAAACAACCATACAAGATTGATAATTTACCTCTAGCCCACTGCGGATCGCAGGGAGTCCCTAAAGACACCTAAAAGGATGATAAAAAAGACACGAAGACTTTCCCAAAACCCTTTCGAACTAAACACGAGAAATAATTCAAAAGATAACCAAACTGACATCAAACCCAGGCTTCAACTGTAAAAAATAGAAACACTGTACTTAATCAAGAAACCCTGAGAAGTCAGACTTCAATCAGGGAAGAGGTTGACTGCCCCTTCTTAAGGAAAAATTTTCTTGACATAGACACGCTACTGGTGCATAAGAAAAATGTGTATGTACGTGGGTTGTCTAAATGCAGGGTGTGTATGTACATGTGTAGACCCACTACAAGCTGCGTACACCTCTGTAACTCCTCAAAAAAGAAGACAAGTAGGTAGACTAATAGGGCAGGGAGACCTGGTACAACACCAACAGGTGACCAAAATCCCTTAAAGACTCAACAGACTCATAAAGAAACTCAAAGGGTAAAAACCAATCAAACACCCATAAAACCCCCTAAAACACTATCCCCGGTATGGTTTCCAGTTCTTCTATAGTGGGGAAACCCCCCTATGAAATACACTAGAGTTCAACATGTAGGCAGATCTAACCGTCTAAAAGTATCCTGCTTTTTATAACTACCCCGAATATACCCCACATTCATGTATGAAATACAAAGCGAAAAGATCTGGTAACTCTACCTTTAACTCCACGTCCAGTGTCGATCCTTTCGCGTTCGATTTCTCCACTGACTACAAGCCTCCTCCCAAGGCTGGCCTGCATTCATAAACAGATAAACAAGGAACTAAAAACATGCATCTCATATATGAATCATGGGTTAGATGTTAGTATAAAACATAAATCAAACATAGATATTTGACACATCATATTTCGGGATAGAAAAAATATTCCTTTTATTGATATCACAATGTTTACTTACAATGAGATCGACGACTGCTCCACGAACCTGGTCTAGGCTCCTCTTCACCAAGATCCAACTGCATTTCCAGGTATCTTTCTCCTCTTACACATCTTCTAGGGAAATGACATAGGCTTATGATGGAGGAAAAAGGGAAAGAATGGGAAATTCTGATGAAAATCTCACAAGGTGGCTGCAATTATATGGGGCAAGGAGGGAATGTGAAATGGGAAGAGTTTCACTGTTCTTATGCTTATGTTTGGAATGAGACCCCAATACCTCCTTTTATATGACAAAAGGATGGTTATTCGATTAGGTGAAGGCCTATAGGCGGTGAGACAGTTGGAAAACTACCCAATAGACCGTAATCTCAACGAATTCCTTGCAACTTTTTTAATTTTTGCAACTTTTGTGGGTATACACGAGCTATAATGGTGCAACTAGATTACATACGTGAGTTGTAGTGGTGCAACAAGCATGTGTACATGGGAAGTAGTGGTGTAGGGTGCACACATATTCAAAAATAGGATTTTTAAGAAGAGTTGCTCAATGATGGCTTGGAAAAAATAGCAAGTAAGAGGGCCAAATGCCAAGTATGCATGTATGGTGCAATTTAGGGTTATAACATGGAGTCTTTCTAGTGGTTTGGAGGGAGGTGTTTTGGGTTTTAATTGGCTTCTTGATTTCCTTTTGAGTTTAATTCAAGTTCTCTGAGTCTTTTAAGGGTCCCTAATCACCTGCAAGGGGCCTACTAGCTTTCACTGCCCAATCATTCTCCCTAGTCTTTTTCTTTTTGAAAATTCTTAGAGATGTATGTGCTCTTCTTTGTCTCAACCCACATACATACACGCCTTGCAAAGTACACAACTTGTGTACATACACAGGATGTTGGTACAACAACTTGCGTCAATGTATCTTGAAATTGTTTTTTAACAAAGAGAGGTCAGTATCTTTCGTGATAGAAGTTTAGGTTTCTCAGGTATTTCTTGAATCTTCCAGAGTCTTTGTTTTTGGCCTTAGCTTGGGTTAAGGATTCATGGTTAACTTGTGTCTTATTTTTCTTTTGTTTTCCCTAGAGGTTTAGAGTGAACTTTCAAGTTTTAGATCTGCCTTTGGTTTCTTGTTTGAATCCATGTGTTTAAGCAGTTGGCTTAGGGTCTCTGTCAATCTTGGGTTATGTTTTCTCTTTTTCCTGTTTCTTACTTTGAAAAACAAAAAAGGTTTTTACTTTAGTTTTTCTTGTTAAAGTAGTTCAAAAAAATCAAAAAGATTTTTTCTTGCATTTATTTTGGTAACGTAGCCTAGGTTGTTTGTTTGCAAAAGAAAAGAGTCTAATTTTCAAAGTTCTTTCTGGCTTTCCTGAAATATAAGTAGTTTTTCTTAGTCAAACAAAAGAATTTTTTAGGAAATTTTCAATTACAAGATCTTGAAACATTGATTAGAAAAGTTGAATGTTACAAAGAGTTTTACAATCTTTTCTTTAATTTCAAAGTATCTTTTTTCTTTCAAATGCTCTAAATTTCTCTTCCTTATTTGTCTTTTCAAAACACCATCAATTGCATGACCACATCATTTGTGTAAATCAAGACTTAAAATTAATTCTTAACTTAAAATATATTAGACTTTTTGTGTGTAGGGTTCATTGACTAGATTACGCTTTTAGGGCCTTGAATTAGGTGTGAAGAGGAAATTCTTCAAGGCCATTTGAAACAAACATTGGAGTCTAATATATGGAGTGTTTTAATTCCAACGCCATAAGATTTATCCAAGACCCCCCTCTAACACAAGGGATAAAGACAAGATCGCTCGAGGAAAGGTATAGGAGATAACCCCTCCAAAGATGGACCATAAGTAGTGGGGATTATATATTGAGGGTCTTTCTCAGGAAAAGTATTTATCGCATTTTCCTATGAAGCTTTGTAGACCTTGAATCCATTTGATATTCTCATTTCTCTTCCAAACCAATTTCTTTCATCACCCTTGAAGGGCTTCAGACTTGTTATCCTTCTCATTACGATATGTCCTACTATCGAATGTACCCACCTGGTGACTGACTGGGAGCTGACAACTTAGTTTTCTTATATTTTACATACTTACATAGGTGACTGTGGGGATATATCGCAGTACCTAGGTCGGACGTTGTATCATGCTTCGCAGAGTATACCTGGAGGGTGTTTTCATGTTTGATTTTCACTTGCATCGGGTAGTTTCTCTAGTGTCGATTGGTGTAACTTTCCTTCCCACTAGTTAGTCGACTACTTGATTTATCATTAGGGAAGTTTTAGTGTGTGCTATGTGCTCCCTAGTTTTCCATAGCAAGTTAGTCAATCATTTCTTTGGGTCTCTGACCTAATATGGTAGACCTCCCACTCCGTCGGTTGTGAGGAATTTTCGGTCTTCCACTTAGAAACGTGGAGATGCCTCTTTATAGGTGTTGTTTTTTGTACCACTGGTTCACTAGAGTTAGTGTGTGAGACTTATATGAACTTGAATGATCCCACAAGGGGATAACCTATGCATAATATCTTCATGGAAAACGTTTCAAATGATACCAACCAAGGAACCCCTTCGCAAGGGAATTTTTGTTCTTTTCCTTTCTTCGGAAACGTTGGTGTCCCTTTGATGGCCACTTTGTACATTACTGGGTTGAATGTGGGACTACCGGTTTGGTTGGGTACCCTTCCAAATGTCTTGAGTTATATTGATGCTTCTTAGTTAAGAACCTTATGTCATGGCCATCATGTTGATATTCATTTGTCAACAAAGTATTCTAGTCCTCCCTCTACCTTCTCTAGTGAAAGTATAGCTACTAGTAACCAGAAGTCTAAATCAAATAGAAAGAAGAATAATAGGAAGAAGAAATCACCAACCTATGTGAGTCATGTTGGATATAGGTTTTAAACCTCTTTAAGTCATGTTGAATACCACCACCCAACCTCTACAATTCATGTTGGGGGTAAAGAACCAACCTCTGCGAGTCATGTTGGAGATAGGTCGTCAACCTCTGCAAGTTATGTTGAGGACCAACACCCTACCTCTGCAAGTCATGCTGGGGAAAAACAACCAATCTCTGCTAGTCATGTTAAATAGTTGCCAACAACCTATGCGAGTCATGTTGCAGGCAATAACCCATCCTCTGTAAGTCACACTGGGGGGAAAAAGTCTAGTCACTTCTAGTCATACTCGTAATAGGTTTTGTAACATACCCAACAAACGACAAGCTGGGGTACGCCACCTTCAAGCCCACCCTGGGACCTCTTTCTCATACCGATACCTTTTTAAATTAATAAGGATGCATAAAACAAAATTATTTAACCACATGCACAATAATAACCAAAAATCATGCATATTCTAATGATGTAATCAAACGATAAATAAATACACAATGGAATACATTCATATACAGGTAGATAATACCATAAAAAAGATCACTCATATTTATAAAAGAAGACACCAACTGGTTGTAGACCAAGGACGTTCCACCCAACCATAGACGCTATTGTTCCCAAAACTCAACAGAAGTGTCACCCCTGAGCCAGGGCTATGAATCCACAAGGACAGTTCCAGAGTGTTACTTGGCTTCCCAAACTAGTCAGCACTCAATCTCTCACAAGCTTTCCGAGCACTCATAGCAATCCAAGTACCTAACTCTCTTCTACCTAGCTTGCACCACCCAAGAGAATGGACCTCCACCCTTCTCTGCCACACAGTCCCTCCGACAGTCCTTCTCCTTATTCTGGGCTCCATCGCATCTGGTCCAGAATCTCGATGTTGGAACTCTCAAGACTCATAGTTGTGAACAACGCTGGACACAGGCCAACGCATCTCAGACATGAAAGCCTCAAGTGATGGTTGGATCACACTAGCGACCACTACATCCAACAATACCATGGCTAATCTTTAGTAGTTTGGTTCCCTTTCCCAAATCAAGACGCGAGTGAGGTTGGATCCATTAGAGATAGGTAAGGATGGGATGAATGAACGAGTGAGCAAGCGAATGCAGGAGTGAATGAGATATCATCTGAACTCCTCATCAGAATAAAGGTAAGTTTAAGTAATTCATGGGGAATCAAGAAGCTCTTGGCCTTCCCCAAGAATCCCACGTAACTGATCCCCCCCCTTAGACCAAAGGGTAATTAAAATAGGAAATAAATATTTATCCCCTAAATCCCCCTCTCTTGTGGAATCATAGCCCCCTATAACTCTAGTCCTTGTCTGTCTAGCAGCCAACGATGTGTGTATTATTAATAATGATCAAAACATTACATTTCTTGGGCACACTGGCCTTTTAATAATTGTTTGGGAACTCTGGCTTCTCAGCAATGTAACAATACACTATTTAAAATGGGGGTTTGAAACCAGGGTGTTACAGGTTTGTAGCCTCTGCGAGTCATGTTATCGACCAATCACCAACCTCTGAAAGTCATGTTGGATATGTACAACTAGCTACTGCTAGTCATCCTGGGGGAATTGATTCTATTGAGAAACCTAGACAGATAGGAATTAATCCTAAGTTCCCTTATAAGCTTTGCAAGGGAGATCACCTTGCTCATATGTGCCCTGGCATTCCATAGGAACGAATATTGTGGTCTTTGTCTACAAGCTTTTTTGATTCTGAGTCTTGTGAGGTTTCCTCATAGCCTATTCAACTAGTGGTTGAGAAATTGGTTGTGTCAATGCAATTTTCTTCCGATCCCACTCAATTTTTTTTTGGGGGGGTGGGGGGGTGATGCGCCTTCAGACCATGTTGTCTCACAATCTATTCATCTAGTGGTTGAGGAATTGTTCATGCCATTGAAATCTTTGGTTGATCCCACTCTTGTCTTGAATAGTGTCGAGTCTACCAAAGAGGTCATGCCGATAGAATATTCGACTGATCCCACTCTTCTTCTGGGGAGTGATGTGTCTACCAACTATGTTTTTAACATTTCCAGTTCAGTACTTTCAGAACAAGGGGGCATTCCTCTCACTTCAAGAACACCCCCTTCAAGCCTTAGGATGGTTTCCTTTTATTCGAATGACATTGTTGAGCCTCGTCTTCCTTCTTCTGCACCCTTTCAAATAAGGTTTGAAGTTAATTCAAAAAACATTTACCGATGTATTGTAGATGAAGGAGCCTCTGCAATTATTTTATCCTCCTTGGCTTGGAAAGATTTAGGTTCTCCTGAGCTTGTGTCTTCTTGTAACTACCCCTTCATTATGTCCATGAATAG